>CAIGQS010000596.1:0-20506 GCA_903798195.1 Danio kyathit | reverse complement strand
AATTTACCATAAAAGGCTGTTAAATTACAGAAATATATCGTAAAATAGCGGCCGTGAAATTACAGAAATTTACCATAAAAAGGCTGTTAATTTAAAGAAATTTACCAGAAAATAAAGGCTGTCAATTACAGAAATTTACCATAAAAAGTCTGTTAAATTACAGAAATTTACCATAAAAAGGCTGTTGAATTACAGAAATATACCATAAAAAGGCTGTTAAATTACAGAAATATATCGTAAAATAGCGGCCGTGAAATTACAGAAATTTACCATAAAATAACGGCTGTCAATTACAGAAATTTACCATAAAAAGGCTGTTAAATTACAGAAATATATCGTAAAATAGCGGCCGTGAAATTACAGAAATTTACCATAAAAAGGCTGTTAAATTACAGAAATATATTGTAAAATAGCGGCTGTGAAATTACAGAAATTTACAATAAAATAACGGCTGTCAATTACAGAAATTTACCATAAAAAGTCTGTTAAATTACAGAAATTTACCATAAAAAGGCTGTTGAATTACAGAAATTTACCATAAAAAGGCTGTTAAATTACAGAAATATATCGTAAAATAGCGGCCGTGAAATTACAGAAATTTACCATAAAATAACGGCTGTCAATTACAGAAATTTACCATAAAAAGGCTGTTAAATTACAGAAATATATCGTAAAATAGCGGCCGTGAAATTACAGAAAATTTACCATAAAAAAACATAGTTAAATTACAGAAATTTACCATAAAATAACGGCTGTCAATTACAGAAATTTACCATAAAAAGGCTGTTAAATTACAGAAATATACTGTAAAATAGCGGCCGTGAAAGTACAGAAATGTACCGTAAAATAGCGGCCGTGAAATTACAGAAATTTACCATAAAATAATGGCCGTTAAATTACAGAAATTTACCATAAAATAAGGCTGTAAATGTACAGAAATTTACCGTAAAATAACAGCTGTGAAATTACAGAAATTTACCATAAAATAAGGCTGTAAATGTACAGAAATTTACCGTAAAATAACAGCTGTGAAATTACAGAAATTTACCATAAAAAACGACAGTTAAATTACAGAAATTTACTGTAAAATAACAGCCGTTAATTACAGAAATTTACCATAAAAAAGGCTGTTAAATTACAGAAGTTTACTGTAAAATAACGGCTGTGTAATCACATAAATTTACCATAAAATAATGCCCGTTAAATTACAGAAATTTACAATAAAATAACGGCTGTCAATTACAAAAATTTACCATAAAAAGGCTGTTAAATTACAGAAATTTACTGTAAAATAACAGCTGTGAAATTACAGAAATTTACCATAAAAAACGACTGTTAAATTACAGAAGTTTACTGCAAAATAACGGCCGTTAATTACAACAATTTACCATAAAAAAGTCTGTTAAAATACAAAAAATTACCATAAAAAGGCTGTTAAATTACAGAAATTTACCGTAAAATAACGGCTGTGAAATTACAGAAATTTACCATAAAATAATGCCCGTTAAATTACAGAAATTTACAATAAAATAACGGCTGTCAATTACAGAAATTTACCATAAAAAGGCTGTTGAATTACAGAAATTTACTGTAAAATAACAGCTGTGAAATTACAGAAATTTACCATAAAAAACGACTGTTAATTTACAGAAGTTTACTGTAAAATAACGTTCGTTAATTACAAAAATTTACCATAAAAAAGTCTGTTAAATTACAAAAAATTACCATAAAAAAGTCTGTTAAATTACAAAAAATGACCATAAAAAGGCTGTGAAATTACAGAAAAAAGCCGAGCACAATTTGACATGCAGAAGGATTTTCCCCCGGGACACCAACAACAGGCGCTACGTCATAATCACGCCCCCACAAGAACAAGCTAATGACTGGTTAACGTGGCGCAAATGTTTGCTGAAGTTTCGAACTCGAGCGTTTTGCACGATACACGCCAACTTGCGCCGCAGCAGCATTCCAGCAGTTCATACTCACATCCAATATCTCGTTTGTCATGGGGGCATGCATGAAGTGTTACTGAATGAAAGTGAAACTCCAGAGGAAATGTGGATAGCTATCCTGAATCTTATTCAGATTAAAGCAAATAATTTGATTACTGATGTCCATGTAAACATAGGCCCGATCCCAGTTCTACCCCTTAGCCCTTCCCCTTACCCCTCGTTTTGAGCGTTCCCGTGAAGGGGTAGGGGTGTCCCAATTCTCTTTAGCTATTCTCTTAATCTGAGTAAGACATTGAGTACATTTACATGGACACCAATAATCTGATTTTAATATGATTAAGACAATACTCTGATTAAGAGTCGACCTTGTAAACAGCGATTTTTGATGACCTTAATCCAAATAAAGTCATAATCGAACTAAACAGAAACAGAATTAAGACATGTGAAGTATGCAGATATTAGTGGCACTATTGAAGTGCAGTACAGACATGTAAACACCACAATCAAACTATTACCATCATGCAGGACTTTCGCCACATTTTGCGACAGAATAGTCTATACACACATAGCTGTTTGACACTATTATCTGCACCTACTGAGTCAGTGAAGGACCACAGACACGTGCATCATGAAATGTGGAGGTTTTTCCCCCATACGGTGTGCGGTATCAAATTCCATTAAAACAACACTCTTCTGCTGTGTTCACACCAGACGCGGAACGTGCGGATAAATCGCACTATTCACGCGTAAATAGACGCGTGAACATTTTGAGTTTACTCGCTTTATTCGCGTGTCAAAGTCCGCTTCACAACAGACATGGATTTGCATGATAGGCAGGGCTTCTGTCTGCCCGGTGACTGTAGCTTCGTTGCTAAATGGCTAAAATGGATTTCATTGAGAAAATAACTGTGTTTATGTGCTTTATGAAGGCTGAAAAATGGCATCGATTCATTTGGAGCCGAGTCCATTAGATCCTTTCAGAGGTGCAGCCAGCTCTGTGAGCTCATAAACTCCTCCAGAAATGTAACCTGGATGATGGAAGCATTCAGCGGTGCTTTTGACTGAGCCGAGCATAGTTTGATAGGCGCTACGCCATAATCACGCCCCCACAAAAGCAAGCTCCTGATTGGTTAACGTGGCGCAAATGTTTGCTGAAGTTTCGAACTCGAGCGTTTTGCACGATACACGCCAACTTGCGCCGCAGCAGCATTCCAGCAGTTCATACTCACATCCAATATCTCGTTTGTCATGGGGGGCATGCATGAAGTGTTACTGAATGAAAGTGAAACTCCAGAGGAAATGTGGATAGCTATCCTGAATCTTATTCAGATTAAAGCAAATAATTTGATTACTGATGTCCATGTAAACATAGGCCCGATCCCAGTTCTACCCCTTAGCCCTTCCCCTTACCCCTCGTTTTGAGCGTTCCCGTGAAGGGGTAGGGGTGTCCCAATTCTCTTTAGCTTGAAGGCATAGGGCTAAGGACGAAGGGGTAAATACCCCTTCGAACGAAGATTTTTCAGGACCACACTCGAAACCAAGGGGTAAGAAAATTTCCCAGAATACACCAGTCACAACAGCAGGATCGCTACACCCGGAAGGAGATCCACAAATTTGTATTTTTTGTCATTATTATGAATTTTTACAACAAACAAGCACGTTTTAATATATTCATAACCGCGTATGTTTCACCGTCATGCTTTAAAAAAAAAAACCGCTAAAATAAAAAACAGCTAAATTTCGCTATTTATAATACCTAATAATAACTCCTGTACAGCAGTCCCACAACATTCTGACACTCGATGACACTCGAATACCCTGCCAGAAAAGTCTAGTGGCTGGGAATGAGCTGTTTACAGTGTCGCTATAATGTTAATGTTGTTTTTGGTGTGTTTACATAGATGAATATGGCCACTGTGTACAGTACAGTTACGATCTCATTGCCACATTAGATCATTATGATAACATGATATATGCCTTCAGTGATTTCCTGAAGATAAAAATAAAAAATAACACAACTGGAATAACTACAGCAGTCGCCATCGTCTGATCTCATATGAAGCAAGAGATTGCGATGACATATGATGACATGTGCAGGTGCCGTAGTGCTGTCCCGATTCTTAGGGGTACATTTTAAAGCCCTTCCCCTTCACACTCAGTTTTAAGGGGGAAAGGGAAGTAGGCCATAGTCACTAATATGATTAAGGTGTTTACATGAGTTTTTGAATGTTCCTTTCATGTTCCAGCTTTACATGTTATAGCACATAGATCGATTAACATCATTGCGTCACCACGCTATCCAACATTTCCTCCTGAGTTTCATGTGAGTAAACAGTACGTTTTTTTAAAGTGAACTATCCTGTAAGAATGAGTCTGCCTCAACCTAACTTCCACTCTACAGTTTGTTGTCATTGTTTGAGGTGACTACATCTTGAGCAAATGGTAACAATTGTGGAATGTGGATGGGTATATAGCACAGAGAACCATCTCATCAATGGTGTGGAAACTGCATTAACACAGAGACATAGAGACAACAGCTGTGTCAAGAGCCAAGGAGCAACTTCATTAACATCTAAAGGCAAGTTTAAAGGCAACATCTAAAACAGTATAAACGTTTGAGTTTAAGAATGTGCAGGGTTCATTCTGACTCCGATGAAACTAGGGTATTGCCATGTATTTTGAGACTGCTATGCTGTAAACATTTTCATTGAGATTTTCTATGCCCTCCTCATTTATTTTTACAATTGCTTTAAATTGAAGTACAAAGACTGATAAAGAACTTTCTTGTAAATACTTTCTTCAATATTTTTTGAAATATTCATGCATATTTCTTGCAAAATCATATTGATTTTAAAACAAGCTACATTTGTAGTTTCAACATTACTCATTCATTCATATTTCAATATTTTTTTCAGACATTATTCTTTGTATACAGTAAGTATAAGTTGTATGCAAAATTAGATGCTTTTGGTTTTGAACCACTGAAGGAGGATACAATTCAACAATTTGTACTCCCATGTTATTTGCCATTCCCATCTCTATATTTACCCATACAGGGCCTAGGGCTGGACAATAATTCGATATCAATATATATCGCGATAGAATTTTTTTCAATAACGATGATATGATTTTTGAACCCATTTCCGATATTTCGATATAAATTTGCATATATAAATAGATATATTATTATTTATATAAGATCTTATACATGTATCACTTGTCACTGAATGACGTTCAGTGCTCAGCCGTCAGAAAGAGCGTGATCTGATCTCACTTACGTGATGACGAACAACACAGACACGCTGCCAGCGCTCAGCACAGCAGGTGGTTAAGCTGCGCCGCAAAAAGTTTTAGCTACAAAATGAGTGCTCTGAATACATATGCGAATGAACAAGCTTCCACAAGTAAGAATGCAGACGAAATAGTTGATAAGAAAGGAAAGACTAATGCAGTGGTGTAGAAGTGGTTCAGTTCAGTAAAGTTAGCAACAGATTCGCAGATTCGTCTTTTCCGGATCAATAACTCATGACCGAAACATTGTTCCTACACAAATAGCACATTTTTTCAACTGTCGCAATGTATACAACCACCTACAACCTTATTTTCCTAAAATTGAGCTTTCCTACGCGCTGGACGCATTATATTGATCTCTATGCGCAGGCGGCAAAGAGACCGATCCTTAGGGACCGTCTACAAAGAGCAAAACGCAAAAATCAATACTACAAAAGCTGTCAATAACTTCCCTCTAACTCATTATACTGCCATCAAACATTTTTATTATCAAACATATTCAATAACTGTACTGTAAATTACTGTACTCTCACCAAATTCAGTTCACACATCACTGCTGTCCTGCTGGTTATACTACAAAACTTATTTTTCTAAAAAAAACTATTTTGCATATTTTTTATGAATTTTTGAGCTTTATTTATTTGATAGTTTATTTCACATTTCTTGCTTGTATAGGCTAAATACAAATAAAAAGTGAACACATTTTTTTGTACTGTTTTTATTTAAAAAAAAAAGTTATAAGAGTCTGGAGGTATTATCGACTTTGCAAATTCACTTTGCAGACATTTGTAGGTACAGACATCCATTGTGTGCGTTCTTGGGAGTTTTTCCTTTCTTTTTAATATTGTCCATATCGATATCGGAATTATATCGTATCGACCGAAATAAAAAAATATATCGTGATAGAAATTTTTGCCATATCGTCCAGCCCTAACAGGGCCTTAAAATGAAAGTTTATTAAGAATGAAAGCCTAATAGGATATCCGGACATCTTTAAAACTTCTAGAGTAGGCATCTTTATCAATTCACTATATTCTTCTATGTGAAGCTGCTTTGACACAATTTACATTGTATAAGCGCTATACAAATTAAGTTGAATTGAATTGAATCTAAAAATAAATAGAAGGAACAAAAATACATTAACTGTTCATGTGCTATCATCTTAAAAAAAAAAAAAACTACTTTTTGATCTAAAATAGGGATGAAAGTCAAAATATTAAATGCGATGGAAATAATGAAAAAAAAAAGATTACTCACATCTATTTTTTTTTTTATATTTAAAAAATGTGCACAATTTACCATCTTATTCTTGGAGCAACATTAAAATCCACTTAATCTCTTTGAAAATGAACCATATACGGTAGAGGTCTTAAACTCAAATTGGCGGGGGGCCATATCAGTGACTGACAATTCAAAGGAGGGCCACTTTAACATTCAAGCACAACAAAAAAGTGGAAACCTGATGTAACTGATGCACATTCTTCCCCTGAGTATATGCAGTCAAAGCTCCTTACATATTGAAGAGGCAGTTTAAATTGCTATAAAAATACTACAATTTAATAATAGGCATAACAATAATAATTATTATTATTATTCTGTCCAATTTGGTAATTTATTTGGTAACTTTAGTGACTTCACTGGTAATTGTTTTTCTCAATCTCTTTTTTTTTTTGTAAAGCTACAACAACACCACCATCATAACGTGTAAGCTATATGTGTTTATACAACACAATACAGGTGGTATCAAACGAATTATAATCAAACGACACTGAATATTTTAAAAAATACAGCTTTAGTTAAAATATCGAGTATTTAGACATATATTTCAACGTTTAAATCAGCCCCAAAAATAATCTGCATGTGCGTTACTCTGGACCGCACACTGAGGAAAACCGAAAGTAACCCTAACATATAGTACAGTACTTTAAATGTCCAGTGGCTGGGGGGTCAAAACCACAAGTGGCTAGTCTATATGCGACTGCACAACAATGATAGTGATTCAAAAAATATATTTTGGTGGGTCGAATCTCGTTATGTTTTTAACATCAGTAGCGGGTCAGACTGAGAAGGAGGGGGGCCGCAACTGGACCGCGGGCCGGCAGTTTGAGACCCCTGATATAGGGCTTTGAAAGACTGAGAAACTGAAAGACAATTTGGTCAAGAACAGTAATCTAAAAGAATATTGCAATGCATTTAATATTCCTTCAGTTACAGGCATGAAAACTGCAAGATGACATGCTTTTCCCCCCTTTTTTTGAACAATTACCATTGGCATATAATAACAAAGATTGTTGGATTTCACTCTTACGTTCACTCTGGGTATAAAAATAGCATAATGGCACTGCCATCTTTCTACAGTCGTTTTTAGCTGCCTGTGAGTTGGCTGTCATGAAAACTGTCATTTTGACCCCTCTACAAAATAGCAGATTACTCAAACACGTACATCCATCAGTATTAATATTTAAGCTTTTATCCCTATTTTTTCTTCAGACAGCATATGAACAAAATCTAAAATTTTGATAAGAGGATGATTATGAAATGAGGTTGTTTTGACACTAAATGGCCCATTTTCTTGAATTTTTTAGACGAAAGGGGAGTGCATTTAGTATGTTTTCGATTTTATATATATATATATATATATATATATATATATATATATATATATATATATATATATATATATATATACATACATACACACGCATATACAGTACATATATATACAATGCTTAATTTGTAAATTGTGAGGTCCCATAACTGAAGAAAGTTGCTGTAGAGGCCTGGCAGAGCACCACCAGGGATGAAACCAAGTTTCTGGTGATGTCTATGCTTTCCAGACTTCAGGCTGTAATTCACTGCAAAGAATTTGCAACCAAGTATTAAGAAGTGAAAGTTTGATTTATGAATATGTAAGAATGGGTTTTTAACCACAGCGGTTCGAACTGTTCTGACAGCCGCGTGTGGACCTTGTCGGAAAATATGGCGAAAGGTCCTAAAGACCGTGGTGTTTACTTCAATAATGCCACTAATATCTGCATACTCCACGTCTTAATTCCATTTCTGTTTAGTTCAGTGATGACTTTAGTCAGATTAAGCTCATCAGAATTCGCTGTTTGGAGCTTATGTAGGCCTACAGTTCAACATTCATGTTTAACTGAATAAACAGTTAGTAAACACAAGTACATCTTATTGAACATCATTTATTTTCATCACCAATTATCATAGTAGAACAGTTTCTCAAGCAGTTTGTGATGCATTTTGGAAACATTTTGGAGATGAGACCCTGGTCTAATGTGACACCCGGCTTGAGAAACCTGTTGTCAAAGACTTATTATTTGGCTAACACACATATTCTGAATACCTTCGGCAGAATTCAAATGAGCCATTTTAATCTAGATTCATTTCGAAATTAATCTAGATTAATCTAGATTAAAAAAAATAATCTATGCCCACCTATAATATATATATATATATATATATATATATATATATATATATATATATATATATATATATATATATATATATACACACACACACACACACACACACACACACACACACAGTTGAAACCAGAAGTTTACATACACTCTAAAAAAAAAAGGAACATAACCATTTTTTTTTTAAATGTGTGATGGTAAATCATACTAATTGTTTACTATTTTAGGTCCGTTAGGATTACCTAAATCATTTACATTTGCTAAATGCCAGAATAATATATATTTAAATATTTTTTTTTGAGAATTTTTTATTAATTTCTAAACAGTCAAAAGTTTACATACATTTCCTTGGTATTTTTTTAGCTTTGCTTTTAAACTGTATAACTTTGGTCAAATGTTTTGGGTATCCTTCCACAAGCTTCTCACAATAGTTTGAAGGAATTTTGGGCCAGTCCTCCTGACAGAATTGGTGTATCTGAATCAGATTTGTAAGCTGTCTTGCTTTGTCCTCCAAATGTAACACTGGTCATTATAGCCAAACAGCTCAATCTTAGTTTCATCAGACCACTGGACATGTCTCCAAAATTAGTCTTTTTTCCCAGTGTAATTTAGCAAATTGTAATCTGGCTTTTTTTGTTGATTCTGCCTTGTTGATTTTCCCATGTTGTCACACAAGGAAGCAGTGTGTTTGAAGTTTTCCTTAAATACTATTCTACAGTTGTGCCTCCAATTAACTCAAATGTTTTCAATTAGCCAATCAGAAACTTCCAAAACCTTGACACCATCATCTGAGCTTTTTCAGAGGCATAATAATATTATTGTATGTAAACTTGACTTTCAAGAAAAGTTATAACAATTTCTCAAAAAATCTCTCTCATTATTGTGCTATTAAGCAGAACAGAAACAAATGTGATAATCCTAACTTACCTAAAAGAGAAAAAGTTTAGTCACATTAACATCTGACCTTTTTTAAATGGTTATGTGCCTTTTTATACAGTGTATGTAAACTTCCGGTTTCAACTGTATACACACACACACACATATATATATATATATATATATATATATATACACACACACACACACACACACACACACACACATATATATATATATATATATATATATATATATATATATATATATATATATTAGTGCTGGGCCATTAACGGCGTTAACGTGCTGCGTTAACGCGAGACTCTTATCGCGCGATAAAAAAAATATCGCCGTTAATCTATTCTCAAAGTTGGGTTGGGAGCTGGGTCTATTTTACGCAAGCTATGATGGCTTTCACCTTGATATATTACCGCGGATGTATACCTGACTGGTGTGCCGTCTGCTCTTTTGAATCAAATCAGCAGAGGCTCTAACTGTTGGGCAGTTTCACTTTTCATTTATTCCTTCGTGACAAACTGGAGTATTAGACGCAAATACGGAGTAAGGACAGGTGAGAGAGTTATGGAATTTAATGACGCATGCCAAATGGTAAGAAAAAAAACTTCCGCATTTCACGATGTGTGTGTGTGTGTGTGTGTGTTTGTGTATGTGTGTGTGCGCCGTCCTTTCTGACAGCCGCGTGTGGACCTTGTCGGAAAATATGGCGAAAGGTCCTAAAGACCGCGGTGTTTACTTCAATAATGCCACTAATATCTGCATACTCCAAGTCTTAATTCCATTTCAGTGATGACTATATTCAGATTAAGCTCATCAGAATTCGCTGTTTGGAGCTTATGTAGGCCTACAGTTCAAAATTCATGTTTAACTGAATAAACAGTTAGTAAACACGAGTACATCCTATTGAACATCATTTATTTTCATCACCAATTATCATAGTAGAACAGTTTCTCAAGCAGTTTGTGATGCATTTTGGAAACATTTTGGAGAAGAGACCCTGGTCTAATGCGACACCCGGCTTGAGAAACCCGTTCTCAAAGACTTATTATTTGGGTAGCACACATATTCTGAATACCTTCGGCAGAATTCAAATGAGCCATTTTAATCTAGATTAATCTAGATTAATTTCTAAATTAATCTAGATTAATCTAGATTAAAAAAATTAATCTATGCCCACCTATAATATATATATATATATATATATATATATATATATATATATACACACACACACTCACCGTCCACTTTATTAGGTACACCTGTCTAACTTTTTTTTAACACAAATTTCTAATCAGCCAATCACATGGCAGCAACTCAATGCATTTAGACATGGTCAGGACAATCTATAATGGTATGGGGGATATTTGTTTGCACACTTTGGTCCCAGTAGTACCAAATGAGCATAGTGTCAGCGCCACAGCCTACCTGAGTATTGTTGCTGACCATGTTTATCCCTATATGACCACAGTGTAACCATCTTCTGGCGGCTACTTCCAGCAGGATAACGCGCCATGTTATACAGCGCGAATCATCTCTGACTTGTTTCTTGAACATGACAATGAGTTTACTGTACTCAAATGGCCTCCACAGTCACCAGATTTCAATCCAATAGAGCACCTTTGGGATGTGTTGGAATGGGAGATTCGCATCATGGATGTGCAGCCGACAAATCTGCAGCAACTGCGTGATGCTATCATGTCAATATGGAGCAAAATCTCTGAGGAATATTTCCAGTACCTTGTTGACTATGTCACAAAGGATAAGGCAGTTCTGAAAGCAAAAAGGGGTCCAACCTGGTACTAGTAAGGTGTACCTAATAAAGTGTCCGTTGAGTGTGTGTGTGTGTGTGTGTGTGTGTGTGTGTGTGTGTGTGTGTGTGTGTGTGTGTG
The DNA here is from genome assembly GCA_903798195.1 of Danio kyathit. Classification (NCBI taxonomy): domain Eukaryota; kingdom Metazoa; phylum Chordata; class Actinopteri; order Cypriniformes; family Danionidae; genus Danio; species Danio kyathit. Next base: position 9,040 of record CAIGQS010000596.1, on the reverse strand, counting down.
TGTGTGTGTGTGTGTGTGTGTATATATATATATATATATATATATATATATATATATATATATATATATATATACATATACATACATACATATACAGTATATATATATATATAGTACATTTATTAAACCATGCAAAATCAATGTTTACTGAGAAACTAATAGAAAATTTTGCAGTTAATTACAAAGAACAGGCAGAAGATTATTTACAAGTACAATTACAAATCATATTTTTTATCCAGTATAGTTTTCATAAATTCAGTAAATAAAATAATAGTATTTAGTAATAGTGATTGTTGTATCATATTCTGAATAGAGACCATCAGCTTATCTTTTTGGAATTGTCTCTCCATCTTTTTGCATCATCAATTTTCATTAACAGTTTTTTGAGACCTTTTGGAAAGCGCGTGTGTCATTAAAACTCTGGCTCCACATTCCCTCCCCCCAAAACAACTTCTCGTCTTTTGGACTTAATTGCTTTGTTCAATCCAGTGGCCATCAATCATACTTGAGCGTCAGTACCTGTCACACTCGCCAGCCATGAAATCGAGAAGAGGGACACCGTCTATAGTTTGTTCTGCATAAACATTTTCCTCCGCCGTTTGGACTGTCAGTGAAGATTGAGAGCAGTTTAGCTGGAGAGTTTGGCAAATTTATTAGACGTCTATCTTCATTTGGGTAGATATGCACGTAGACGCTTTGTCGTTATTGTTGGGACTTAAAATGGCAATAAAACGCTGAATATATAACTCACTCACTTATAGCTGGAAATTGAGAAACCTGTATTTTATATAGCACAATGGTTAAGGAAATGGAATTAGTTGTTTCCTCTTGACAAACTCTGCTTCTGCTGTTGACCGTGTGTTGGTTTGAGCCTTTGATAAGGTCAGTTCTGCTTTACACACCAGTGAGATTGAAGACATGTAAAGCAATACATTCATCCATCTATCTCTCTATCTATTCATCCATCTGATCCTCCTTCCATCATCCAACCATTCCTCTCTCCGCCCATCTATCCGACCATTTATCCATCCATCCATCCAACCAGCCATGCATTAGTCCAGCCATCCATCCATCCATCCAACCATCTCTCTAAGGGAAAGATGGACATCCATAGACATGTCCATCTATCCCTCCATCAATTCAGTCCTCTTTGCACCCCTCCATCTTTCCATTCGTCAATCCATCCCTCTATCAATTAATTCATAGACCCATCCATCCATCCATTTCTTTATCCATCCATCCATCCATCACTCCACTCCTCTATCCATCCACCCCTCTATCCATCCATCTCTCCTTCCAGCCCTCCACCCATTTATTCTATCTCTATGTCCATCCATCAGTTCCTGTCTATCCATCTCTCCATCCGTGCCTTCGCCCATCCATCCATACACCTGCCTATCCATCCATCTGTTCATCCATCCATCTGCCCCTTCCTCCCTCAATCCATCCATCCATGTGTCCAATCATCTGTTCCTGTCCATCCATCCATCCATCCATCCACACCACCAAGCATATCTCCATCCGTGTCTTCACCCATCCATCCATATACCCATCTATCCATCCATCTACTCATCCATCCATCCATCCATCTGCCCCTCTGTCCCCCAATGCATCCATCCCTGTATCATCTATCTGTTCCTGTTCATCCATCAATCTATCCCTTCATCCACCCCACCATCCAACTCTCCATCCATTCCTTTGCACAGCTATCCATACACCTATCTATCCATCCATCTATCCTTGCATCTGTTCATCTATCAATCTCTGTCTCCATCCATCTGTTCCTGTACATCCACCCAATCATACACCGGTCTTTTCATTCGTCACTTCGCCCATCCATAAGTAGACCTCTCCATTCATCCATCCATTCATCAACCCTTCTGTCGAATCATCTGCCCTTCCATCCATCCATACACCCACCCACCTGACATTTTGTCATTCTACCATTTCATCCATCCATCCATTCATCCATCCACACTACCAACCATCTCTTTATCCGTGCCTTTGCCCATCCATTCATACACCTCTCTATCCATCCTTTCTTCATCCATTCGTCCGACCGTCCGTCCGTCCATCCATCCATCCATCCATCCAGTCATCTACCATTCTATCCATGTCATTTGTTTATCCATCCGTCCATCCATCCCTGTGTCCATTCATCCGTTCCTGTCCATCCATACATCCATTCATCCATCCACACCACCAACCATCTCTTCATCCGTGCCTTCACCCATCCATCCATACACCCCTCTATCCATCCATCTGTTCCACCATTCGTCCGTTTGTCCGTCCATCCATCTGCCTCTCCATCCAATCATCTGCCCCTTCATCCCCCAATCCATCCATCCCTGTGTCCATCCATCTGTTGCGGTCCATCCACCCCGCCATCCATCAAACCATTCATCCATCTATTCCTTTATCTATCATCGATCCATTCCATCCCTATGCCATTCATCCGTTCCTCTATCCATCCAAAAGTCCATTCCTCTATTCATCCATCAGCGTTCATTCACCCCTCTGTCCATCCATCTCTCATTCCATACATCCCTCCATTCATCCATCTCTCCATCCATGCTTTCGCCCATTCATCCATACACCTGTCTATCCATCCATCTGTTCATCCATCCAATCAATTGCCCCTCTATCCATCCATCCGTGTCCATCCTTCTGTTTGTCCATCAATCCATCCATCCATCCATCTATGCTTTCGCCCATTCATCCATACACCTGTCTATTCATCCATCTGCCCCTCCATCCAATCAACTGCCCCTCTATCCATCCATCTGTGTCCATCCTTCTGTTCCTGTCCATCCATCCATCCATCCCTCCATCCACCCGCCAGCCATCTCTCCATCCATTCCTTTGTGCATCCATACATACACCCATCTATCCATTCATCCATCTGTCCCTCTATCAATTCGTCTCCATCCATCTGTTCCTGTCCATCCACCCAATCATACATCCATTTCTTCATTTATCCAAATGCCCATCTAAAAATAGACCTCTCCATCCATCCATTCATCCACCAATCCACAATTCCGTTCAATTATCTGCCCCTCCGTCCGTCCATCCATCCATCCATCCACCCACCTGACATTCTATCCATGTCATCCCTCTGCCCATCCAACCCTCCATCCATCCCTCCATCAGTCCATCCAACCCTCCACCCATCCCTCCAAGGCACAGATGAACATCCATAGAGCTGTCCATTCATTCCTCCATTAAACCATTCGTCCAATTCCTTTATCAATCTATTCCTAGATCTATCATCGATCCATTGCATCCCTATGCCCATCCATCCATTCCTCTATTCATCCAAAAGTCCATTCCTCTATGCATCCATCAGGGTCTCCATTCACTCCTCTGTCTATCCATCTCTCCTTCCATCCCTCCATCCATCAACTCATCCATTTATCCCATCCCTAGGTGTATCTATCATTTCCTGTCCATCCATCCCTCCATCATTCCATCTCTCCATCCATCTGTTCAACCATCCAATCAACTGCCCCTCTATCCATCCATCCGTGTCCATCCTTCTGTTCCTGTCCATTCATCCATCCCTCCATCTACCCGCCAGCCATCTCTCATCCATTCTTTGCGCATCCATCCATACACCCATCTATCTGTTCATCCATCTGTCCATCTATCAATCTGTCTCCATCCATCTGTTTCTGTCCATCCACCCAATCATACATCCATCTCTTCATTCATCCAAATGCCCATCCATAAATAGACCTCTCTATCCATCCATCCATTCATCCACCTTTCCATTCAATCATCTGCCCCGCCGTCTATCCATCCATCCATGCACCCACCCACCTGACATTTTGTCATCCTACCATTCTATCCGTCATTCCTCTGTCCATCCAACCAACCTTCCATCCATCCATCATCAGTCCATCCAACCCTCCACCCATCCCTCCAAGGCACAGATGAACATTCATAGAGCTGTCCATTCATCCCTCCATCCATTCATTCCTCCATCAAACTATTCGTCCATCTATTCCTTTATCAATCTATTCATAGATCTATCATCAATCCATTAAATCCTTGTCCATCCATCCAAAAGTCCATTTCTCTATGCATCCATCAGCATCTCCATTCACCCCTCTGTCCATCCATCTCTCCTTCCATTCCTCTATCCATCAATTCATCCATTCATCCCATCCCTATCCATCATTTCCTGTCCATCCATCCATCTCTCCATCTGTGCTTTCGCCCATCCATCCATACACCTGTCTATCCATCCATCTGCCCCTCCATCCAATCAGTGGCTCCTCTATCCATCCATCTGTGTCCATCCTTCGGTTCCTGTCCATCCACCCATCCACCCTTCTGTTCAATCATCTGCCCCTCCGTCCATCTATTCATCCACCCACTAGACATTTTGTCATCCTACCATTCTATCCATGTCATTCTTCTGTCCATCCAACCAACCTTCCATCCATCCATCATCAGTCCATCCAACCCTCCACCAATCCCTCCAAGGCACAGATGAACATCCATAGAGCTGTCCATTTATCCCTCCATCCATTCATTCCTCCATCAAACCATTCGTCCATCTATTCCTTTATCAATCTGTTCATAGATCTATCATCGATCCATTCCATCCCTATGCCCATCCATCCATTCCTCTATCCATCCAAAAGTCCATTCCTCGATGCATCCATCAGGGTCTCCATTCACCCCTCTGTCCATCTATCTCTCCTTCCATTCCTCTATCCATCAATTCATCCATTCATCCCATCCCTATGTCCATCCATCATTTCCTGTCCATCCATCCATCCATCTCTCCATCTGTGCTTTCGCCCATCCATCCATACACCTGTCTATCCATCCATCTGCCCCTCCATCCAATCAGCTGCCCCTCTATCCATCCATCTGTGTCCATCCTTCGGTTCCTGTCCATCCACCCATCCACCCTTTCGTTCAATCATCTGCCCCTCCGTCCATCCATTCATCCACCCACCCGCCTGACATTTTGTCATCCTACCATTCTATCCATGTCATCCCTCTGTCCATCCAACCAACCTTCCATCCATCCATCCATCCATCCATCCATCCATCATCAGTCCATCCAACCCTCCACCCATCCCTCCAAGGCACAGATGAACATCCATAGAGCTGTCCATTCATCCCTCCATCCATTCATTCGTCCATCTATTCCTTTATCAATCTATCCATCTAACATCAATCCTTGTCCATCCATCTGTTCCTCTATCCATCCAAAAGTCCATTCCTCTATGCATCCATCAGCGCCTCCATTCACCCCTCTGTCCATCCATCTCTACTTCCGTCCCTCCACAGTGTTTCCCCTACCATTTTATTAGAGGGGCGCCCCGCCTTCCCAACAGCTGTACCCGCCGCCCTTGAAGTCAAGTTAATTGTATTATCTGTATAGCACCAGATCACAACTTTTATTAATAAGCAGGCTAAATAGCCGTATGTAATATCTTATTCACACAACAGCATGTGATTTCTGTTCTGCGCTCGCATCACAGCAGCTAAAATATATACAGATGCAGACATTTAAATAATTTAAATCAGTCATTTAAATAAATGTCACTTTGCATTTCTTTTGTGAAAAAAAAAAACTCAATGCAAAACTTTCTAGCAGTTTCTTAGGGCTTACTCACACTATGCTATCCGAACCGTGCCCAGGCCCGTTTCCCGGATCGTTTGAGAAGTGTGAGTGCTCTGAATCGGGCTCAGGCACGGTACACTTGGCCGGCCCTGGCCCGGTTGGAAGAGGTTGGCCAGAGCGCGGTTCACTTGGGCTTTGGCGCGGTACACTTACAGTGTGAGTGCAAGCGTGCTTGAGCCCGAAACTGAAAGCGAGACGTGACTTTTAAAAAGCGACTGTTTGATATGGATTAATTAATCATTCGTTCTGTTCAATGAACGCAAATTGTCGTGGATTATTAAAGACGCAAACCCCTCACTGCACGTCAGCTGCGCCTTCAGCAAACTTCCTAATTCCTGCAGCACGAGGACTTTATGATTGTTTATAAGCGTCAAAAGTGGCTGATCTGTTCGGCGAAATATTAGACTGCGTGTCGCCGCATATCACACAACTTAAACGATATAACTAAAGAAATCTCCACTGTGCTGAGCGAGAGCGCTACTGAGCAGCGCGTCATCGATGACGTAATCGCGCCCAGGCCCGAATGTAATGTGAGTGCGGGACGCCGGGGGAGACGGGAGGGGGGACAAGCATGCTCTGGCCCGGTTCAAGGCAACTGTACATAGTGTGAGTACGGCCTTAGTGAAAACAGTTCACTGAATGTTTCCGGCTGTACAATACTTCTTTGTTAAACGCTTAAAACCTTCAAATATGAGTAGCGTTCAGCTTGACAGGCTACAGTTTCCCCAAAACCCAGAGACTGAAGATGTTTAAAGCGCATTATGCTGATTATAGAGTGTTTTCAATCTGACCTGCTCCATTTACAGTACGCTGTTCTCTAAAACACTGTGGTTTCTTATCTCTTATTTTTCAAGAACAGCTGAGAGTTACTCTAAATGGCCTATTTTTTTTTTTTTTTTTTTTTGACAAACTTGCATTAAGTTGCAAAGATTTCTCCTGAGATGAAAGTGAAAAAGTGTACAAGAGCTGTGTTGGCTTTCATAAGCTATTGATTTAATTTTCCAATGGGATTTTACTGTCTAAAAAGAGAGAGAGAGGCATTTAGTGTAGTAATGGAGATTTCGCAGTGGGGCTGCAGTTAAAAGAGTTTAATTAAGCAGGCCTCGTCAGTTCGTCCACCGAGACTCGCTCCGACTCTGAACCCAGGAGAACACGGGATAACGAAAATGTCAAACACTCAGACGTGTTTTTTTTTTTCTCCTTAGCGTTATGCCTGTGCCAAACTCTTAAAACTTGGGCATAAAAATAATAACAAGCTATGTGACAGCGAGCTGCTGGTGCTGGGGTTTATGTAAGTGTTTTACAGCGAGCTCTGCTTTATGTGCATTATGCAATGATTTTAGAGCTTGTCTGAGAGAGAGAGAGAGAGAGAGAGAGAGAGAGAGAGAGAGAGAGAGAGAGAGAGAGAGAGAAATCAACTTACAATTTATTCAGCTGTTCTCCATGACTGCCAAGAATAAAACCAAATGAAGTACAGATACACAAATGCAGATCTTCTGCTAAAGAAAACAGCAAATCAGTATAAATCTGTCATGTACAGGAGCATGCAGATAGCAATGTACATTTATATTACTATTTGAACAAATACTACTGGACACTTGAGCAGATGTATTATTTTTTGACTAGTAATAAAAGTATGTTGCTTAAAATACAAGTTACCTGAAGCATAAATAAAAACTAAAATATATACAGTTGAAGTCAGAATTATTAGCCCTCCTTTGAATTTTTTCTTCTTTTTTTTAAATATTTCCCAAACCATTTTTAACAAAGCAAGAAAATTTTCACAGTATGTCTGATAATATTTTTTCTTCTGAAAAAAAAATCTTATTTGTATTATTTTGGCTAGAATAAAAGCAGTTTTTAATTTTTTAAAAACCATTTTAAGGTCAAAATTATTAGCCCCTTTAAGCTATATTTTTCGATTGTCTACAGAACAAACCATCATTATACAATAACTTGCCTATTTACCCTAACCTGCCTAGTTAAACTAATTAACCTAGTTAAGCCTTTAAATGTCACTTTAAGCTGTATAGAAGTGTCTTGAAAAATATCTAGTCAAATAGTATTCAATGTCATTATGGCAAAGATAAAATAAATCAGTTACTAGAAATGAGTTATTAAAACTATTATGATTAGAAATGTGTTGAGAAAATCTGCTCTCCGTTAAACAGAAATTGGGGAAAAAATAAACAGGTGGCTAATAATTCAGGGGGGATAATAATTCTGACTTCAACTGTATGTTTATATATATATATATATATATATATATATATATATATATATATATATATATATATATATATATATATATATATATATATATATATATATATATATATATATATATATATAACTTTTTAATACAACACAATTACAAGAACTATAAAGTTGAAATGAAAGATGCAAAAATGTAAATATTTACTGTTAAAAATTACAAGTGTCTCAAATTATGATACTAACATACAACTGACCCAGTGATAGCTTATACTGTTATGCAACTTAAGCAGATTATACTGTTTTTGTAGGCAATTTTATATGCTGATTTTTTGAGGGGGATTATATATATATATATATATATATATATATATATATATATATATATATATATTAGGGATGCAACAATACAGTTAGCCTACGGTTCAATACATACCTCGGTTTTTTAACACGGTTTTCGTTTCGGTTCGGTTCTGATGGCTTGACACGTGTTTTTTTTTTTTTGTTTTGTTTGTTTTTTGTTATTTTATGCTTAATGCAATAGGCAATAGGAGAAAAACATAAAAACGATTTATTGCAATACTCCTTTATTTTACTTAAAAGCCAAAAAAACGTACACTAGTTCCTGGTGTATTGTATAATAAAACAATGAGCACTGAAATCTCACAGCTGCTGGTAGCCCATGTACAAACTGGGGAACACATACATTCTTGCATTTTGAAAATAAACATGCATGTGAAGTTAATAAACATAAATTGACCGTTTCAAATAAACATTTATTTGTGTCTCTCGAAAACAGTTGGGTATGTTTGCTAGGAAGATTCAGCGAGGGATTGTTGACTTTATTACCTTCTTTGCTATTCTGCCTTCAGACAGTGATATTACTGGGTGATGGCACCGTAGATGTGCAGTCATGTTGGAAGTGTTTCCGTTTGATGAGGCTATACGCAGTGCTTAATTTGTGAAGTGCGAGGTCCCGGAACAGATCGGGGTAACAAATCCGGCATGTTACCCGTGGATGGAGAGGTGTCGCGCACAAAAGTGGAGAGCGGGAGAGGGCGTTGGATGACGGAGGGGTGTCGCAAACTAAGGACGAAAGTGAAGAGTGTGGGGGTGTTGCGGACAAACGTGAAGAGGGTTGGGGAATCGTGGAAGAAAATGAAAGTGAACAGCGGACGGGGA
>CAIGQS010000595.1:0-10000 GCA_903798195.1 Danio kyathit | reverse complement strand
ACACACACACACACACACACTCATACACTACGGCCAGTTTAGTTGATCAGTTCCCCTATAGCGCATGTGTTTGGACTGTGGGGGAAACCGGAGCACCCGGAGGAAACCCACACCAACACGGGGAGAACATGCAAACTCCACACAGAAACACCAACTGACCCAGCCGAGACTCAAACCAGAGACCTTCTTGCTGTGAGGCCACAGTGCGACACCACTGCGCCACTGTTCATACATGTGCAGCCTTGTATATTGTTTTGTGTGTTTTTTCTGTATTTATTTTTAGGTTTTATCACCGTCTATAGGCCTTTAAACTGTGTGCTGATTTGGACTCTGAAAAATAAAGGTTCTTTATTGGCATCAGTGAAGAAACTCCGCTTTAAAGTGGAATAAGGTTCTTTAGATCAGACATTTCAGCCCACGACCCCCAAAATAACAATTGTGACCCCCAATATCCTCTGAGGTGGTTATAAATATACAAACCTTGGACACAACAGTGCACGCACACACACACACACACACACACACACACACACACACACACACACACACACACACACACACACACACACACACACACACACACACACACACACACACACACACACACACACACACACACCAATAGGCCCAAGTCTATTCTCCGTTTAATTGTAGAGAACATCACTCTGAGGCCCCGTTTACACTAATGCGTTTTCGTTTTAAAACACATAAGTTTTGCTGCGGTTACGTCATCCGTCCACACTACGCCGGAGTTTTCGAGCCCTGAAAACGGAGTGTTTGGAAACGCTGGAGAGGCCGTTTTCATTCTAAACCGCTGCTGCTCCGTCTCAGTGTGGATGGGGGAAAACGGAGACGTCTGAAAGCGGAGGCGTAGCTGCTGAGATTCGCTACCTGATTGGGGCTTTTGGGTCATTGCGTATCCTTCCCTTATTCATCAAGCCCCTATCACATGACTATAACGCTACCGGAAGACGGCAGACCAGCCTTCACTGTAAACAACAACATGGACACAGAAATGGGAGCGTTGTTTGCACTATTGTCCGTTTAGGCGCCATTGTGCAGTTAAACTCTGCCTTTACTACAGCAGCTGCATATATTCGCTAGAGGCAAGCTATTGTTCCAGCACTCGCTAATCGCTCGCGTTCATCGCTCAACCAGTGTTTGTTGACTAACAATCACCAAATGCCGAGCGAGACACATGCTTCCTGTTTATACTTGAACATGCATGCCCAGAGTGCGCGAATGGTCACGTGATATACGTTTTTGGTGGAGTGGTGTGTGGAGATATGTTTAGAAATGCTAGATGAAATGCTAGTGTGGACGCGGATCGTTTTTTATCTAAAACGCCGTTTCAAAATTAAAACACACTAGTGTAAACGGGGCCTGAGAGCTTTCTCCATATTGAGTCGTGGCCTGTATTTATTTTTATTGTACATGAGTGCCGTAAAGCTGTCAGAATTAGGGTTGGGCGATGTTGACCAATTTGGCGTCGTACGATGTCTAATGTGAACATCGGTGATGGACGATGGTATCGTCGTCGTAGGCGGGGTGGGGGTCTTTGTTGTTAAATATCAATTAATTCATAACGAATTTAATAATTGTAGCTTATCGTTTTCACTACCTGACCCACATGGTCTTTGCTTTACCCATGACCAAACCATAAATAAATAAAGTTATACACAAATTACCACCTGTCTATCACTTTTATCTGCGGGACTCTGGCATGATCAGGCGGAGTGATCTGTGTCCTTATAATGGCTTTTCCCCACAGCTGGTGGCGGAGACCAGACGAGAGTTGGTTTGGAGTTCACTGTAATTTGTATTGTGATTAATGATAACTTCCTTATTTTATTACTATTATGAGGACATAATAACAAGTAAAGATGCTAGAGCTCGACCGTTTTGGTCACACTTGCGCCTGATATTTTATGCGACCTAAAATATGTATTTGAAAGCATTTGTGCTAGTGCATACATTTTTACTGTGCGACCTGTTTTCACTGCAGAATCCTTACGGCGTGCGCAGATTTAGGAGACGTTTATGCAGAATGCATCTTTGCACCTAAAGACGCCAAACGCAGCGCTCAGGAACAGATTAAAACAGTTGTCATGTGAACTTGCTGAAGTACAAAAGCCCGGAATGCTTGCCCCGCCTTTGTGCTCTTCCTATTGGCCCACTGCGCTAGAACTGAACGCGAATGGATTGGTTAATATCAGCTGTCAATCACTCAGTCAACGCCTTCTGCCTTCACATGACAGGAGCAACAGCCGCGGAAATGTGACGCGCTGAAGATGAGAGAATGAAAATAACACTGACAGATTTAGTTTTAGAAAGCACCTAAAGTTACTAATATGGCACATCTTATTAGTGATCATGTGCTGAATGTTAATCCACCATTTACACTTTTCCAAGAGTGGAGAAAAGACTTCCAGTGGCTTCAAGTCCGCTATGAAGATAACTAAAGCCATTCACTGTAGAGTCTGTGGGACGGGGTTTACAGGTAACAGCGTTTGCCACTGAATCTACACATGTTAAGCGTGAGAGGTGCTGTATAATCCTCACGATGTATTTAATCCTCACGATGCTGTCAGTGCAAACAGCAGCTATAAGTATAATATAACACAGCTCATGAAAAGACCGTTATTGCTATTAAGATGACATGCAAATAATAAGTTATATATCAATATACATGTGGGGCGGGGCGATGGATCACGATGCCGGCTCAGCATCGTCAAGTTTATCAGCCATCGGCGATGGACGATGATATCGTCTATCGGCCCAACCCTAGTCAGAATGTCTAACCTAGTGCCATAAAATCAATCTGCTGCATCTGACGCCATTGCTGAGTCTTTAACATAAGCTCATCACCCCGGGGGTCACAGTCAGATGGAAAATCAAGCAGTAAAGGCTGATGGGTTTTATTTGCATGTTGTTTTTTAATGTAGCTCTGAACTACTGTTTATTCTTCTGTAGGTTATGGATAAAATATGGTCATTCTAATAGTTTAATGAAATTAATTTGATATTTGGAAATCACCAAGTTGACCCCCCCCCCCCAACATTGTTTCTCAACCCTTAGGAAGCACTGCTTTAGGTTATGAATATGTTCTTTACCGTGTGAATAAATGGTTAATTCAATATTTTATTAATAGTGGGAACACGCAGGTCTCTCTGTGAAAGCCTCTTTGTGGTTTGTTCTTTATTACAGAAGTATTGTGTACATAATTAATGGCTTAATCAAGAAATGAATAGACACAATTGGTCCAAATGAGCGGCAGTGGTGCACTAATGAATATTTCAAGTGAGCCAGTTAATAGACTGAGATTGTTCTCGTGCTGTCTTTGCTTTGTTGATGTTGACCTGAATAAGAGAGCAGAATCTGTCCTTCATCCAGCCAGATGAGTTTCTTTGCTGATTGTAAAGTTTGATTCCTCTGCCGTGACTCCAGGTGGACGTGGAGTTACTGTAGACAGGAGTCCATTAGCGGCAGCTTCAACTCGCAATCGCTACGCTAATTATGCACAGTGATTAATGAGTTTTCTGAGGGGCGGTGCTCAAGTCTTTGTTGGCCGTGCTAATGAAAGGCCTGTTTAGATCTGTGAGAAACACAGAGGGGGGAAACTTTGATCTGGAGAGTAAACAGATCCGTCTGCATAATTAGCAGCGAAGCTAAATAAAACGCTAATCTCCGGGGATAGCATGAGGAGACGAACAGAGAGACTGTGTTTAATCGGATTTATCCTTGGAGGACGATTGCTCTGGTCTGACAGAATGTGTAAAGCTCAGGATCTGATCAGTTCATCCGTCTTCATCTGTCCACCCTGTGCTGGACCAGTTACTGTAGAAGCACTCGGTTTACACACTCTCGCTATGAAGCATGGGCTGGTGTAGCCTATTGTAGCATCAGATATGGACAGAATCAGCACTGGGTTCATTTATCTCAGTTCATCTGGAGCCCTCCTGTTGACTTACAGGTCAGATATGAGCCCAGGCACCATTTCAACAGCGGAAAATGAACAACTAAACCATGTGTTTATCTTGAAGATTAGTGGTGGAGCAGCACGGTGGCGCAATGGTGTCGCACTGTGGCCTCACAGCAAGAAGGTCGCTGGTTCGAGTCCCGGCTGGGTCAGTTGGTGTTTCTGTGTGGAGTTTGCATGTTCTCCCCGTGTTGGTGTGGGTTTCCTCCGGGTGCTCTGGTTTCCCCCACAGTCCAAACACATGCGCTATAGGGGAACTGATCAACTAAACTGGCCGTAGTGTATGTGTGTGTGTGAATGAGTGTGTATGGGTGTTTCCCAGTACTGGGATGAAGGAAAATGAATGAATGAATGAATAAATAAATGAATAAATTACAAAAAAATCTATAATTTTCTATTTTCATGAAGACTAAACACATTTAGGGTACAGCGGGTCTCCTTTAGGTCCAGCTAGAAGACCATTTTTACACCACAAAAACTACCGACACACACACACACACACACACACACACACACACACACACACACACACACTAGCAATCTGCTGCTTTATCTTTAATGAATGCTAGCCTTCAGTAAACGAGGCTTTATTACATCATTGCTGTTTCAGAAGATTAAACAGAATCAGTGTTTCTCCATTGGGGTTGATCTGTGTAGTAATATTACACCACAACATTCACAAGACTATTGCAGAGTTACTCAGGCCGCCCCCCAGTGGCCAGTCACTGAACTGTTTCCACATATTTGGCCTGAGCTCTGATTTTACTAGTTGTAGACATTTTAGTGAGGCATTAGTTAATAAAAAGTAATAATATTGATTAATATATTCTAGTTAGTCTGTTTAGCAGAGCACACCATGGCAAAATAACAATAAAATGCCTTGAGAATTGATAAAGGAATGCATATGATTTAGACACTTAAAGCTTATTGATATTAGACGATGGGCTGAGTGCTTTTATAGATTATACTTGATATTTCACATTTGCAGAGTGGTTAAATAGGCCTATTTTAATCCACATTCTGCCTGAATATTTGCCTGATGTTTTGCCTACTATACTGCATGTGCAATGATAATACAGTCACATTGATGAAGAGCGACTGGAAATGCAATTCATAACAAACTAAAGCACGACGATGCACCCTTTCACAAGACAGGCATCATAACCTTAAATCATGGGAAGTTTTCAATATTTAGATTTTTAAAGACATGTTTGAACATGTATGTGTGTGTGTGTGTGTGAGGTGTGTGTGTGTGTGTGTGTGTGTGTGTGTGTGTGTGTGTGTGTGAGGTGTGTGTGTGTGTGTGTGTGTGTGTGTGTGTGTGTGTTAGATCATCTCTGCATCAGAAGACAGGTGAACTCCTGTGTGTGTGAGGTGTGTGTGCTGCAGTGTGTATGGGGTCAGGACAGTAAATCTGACATGATTCTCTCGTCTGTCCACCCTCGTCTGTTGTCCTCTTCTGATAGTCTTGATAACACCATCCATTTCCTCATTATTTCAGCAGACAGGAGTGTAGAGTAGTGATGTGTCGTGCTCTCACATTCACTGAGTTTACACACTGCTGCACAGGAGAAACACACACGTGAAGGAGCGTCCATATCAGTTTTCCGGTGTTTGGTCTGGTTTGATCATGTGATCTGCTTAATCATCACGTGACTTCTTAAATAAAGATGGCGTCCAGTTGCAGAATTGTTTGCTTGGCATTGACGATACTCAGCTTCCTCAGTAAATCAGCGGTGCCTCTTCATCTCACTCATGTCTTTGTGGTGTTTTGAGAGTGTGTGGATGTTTTTCAGTTACTTTATTTTTTGGGGGATGTTCTGATCTTCACACCTGATTGGTTTGTTTGTGAAGCGTGGTGAGTGAGTGTTCGTCTGCTTGTAGAACAGAAGAGAGGTACGTGAGCTGTCACTGGGGTGGGACCTTTCCAAAAGGTGCACATTTGTACCTAAAAGGTCCATAATAATACCTCAAGGGTACATACTAGTACCTAAAAAGTACAAAAGTGTTCCTCTTAAAATTTGTAGGATACTTATATATACTGCAACACAGTGGCGCAGTAGGTAGTGCTGTTGCCTCACAGCAAGAACGTTGCTGGGTCGCAGGTTCGAACCTTGGCTGGGCTGGGTCAGTTGGCGTTTCTGTGTGGAGTTTGCATGTTCTCCCTGCGTTCGCGTGGGTTTCCTCCGGGTGCTCCGGTTTCCCCCACAGTCCAAACACATGCAGTACAGGTGAATTGGGTAAGCTAAATTGTCCATAGTGAATGTGTGTGTGGAAGTTCACAGAGATGGGTTGCGGCTGGAAGGGCATCCGCTGCGTAAAAATTGTGCTGGATAAGTTGGCGGTTCATTCCGCTGTGGCGACCCCACAAGGGACAAAGCCGACAAGAAAATGAATGAATGAATGAATGAACTTATATATACTTTTGAGGTACCAATATGGACCCTTTAGGTACAAATGTGCACCTTTTGAAATGGAACCACCCCAGTGACAGCTCACATACCTTTATTTATACACAAAATCCCACTTGAAGAAAAATGTAAACAATACACTCTAAAAAAGCAAATATATTGAACAAATGGGTGGCACAGTGGCGTCACAGCAAGAAGGTCTCTGGTTTGAGTCTCGGCTGGGTCAGTGTGTGTTTCTGTGTGGAGTTTGCATGTTCTCCCCGTGTTGGTGTGGGTTTCCTCTGGGTGCTCCGGTTTCCCCTCACAATCCAAACCCATGCGCTATAGGGGAACTGATCAACTAAACTGGCCGTAGTGTGTGTGAATAAGTGTGTATGGGTGTTTCCCAGTACTGGGTTGTCAAAGGAATGAATGAATGAATGAATGTTGAACAAATGTGGACCTTTAGGGGAACAACAGCTTATCGCTGCAGCTGAAGTCTTAAAAGCACATTGATACCCTATTATACCATAAACAGAGTCCTGTTAGTGCCTTACAGGGCCATTATTTACACTGAGGTAAAGTTCGCACACTCCTTCATTTAATGTTCTCTAGATTATCTACTACGCTAATTTGAATATAGGGTCTGAAATCACATGTAAATATGACTTGAAAACAACATTAGCACCAGGGCTTTACATTAACACCCGCCAACCCACCAAAAGCGGGTAGATTTCAGTGGTGATAATTCATATAAGCAGGGTTCGACAATAGGGATGGTCCAATATGCATGCAAAGGCGATCTTAGAATTGAGAAGCAACACGACTGACAAAAATAACTGCGTTCGGGTGAGCAATAAAAAAGCAGATGAATACCGAATGAGAGGATGATCTCTCGCGCTAACAGCTGAGGTGATGCGCGCGACTGTTTAAAACGCTAGCGCGCTCTCATTTCCTTGCGTGAAGCAACTGTTTAGAAACACAGCTGATGTGATCGGTTCTCTTTCAAATAGACTATACACAAAGTGATGAACATGCACCCACAGTCCTGCTGCTTTCCAGAGCTCCAGATTTGTCTTTTTGTAAGCAGCACCGGTTGCCTTCACTTTCACCATTATAGAACAGATTATTTATGGGTCTAACGTTAACCGTGTGCGTTACAATCCTTTCATTAGCACACAGTATGTTTATTACCTGCTTTCTTTTGTGTAATGTGGTTTAATGACCAAACTTTTTACAATAACATTGCTTTAATGGGAGATTACCAGGGCCAGTCGGAATCTGTGGACGTTTTTTGCTATTTCTGCGGAGAATTTTGGTAAAAATCTGTGGATTTCTGCGGAATTATTTTGGGAATCTCATAACTAAAACCTTAATATGTGAAATAAAAAAATAATATCTTTTTAACTTGTATTTAATGTTTACAATGCAAATCCAATTAGATTAACTGTAAATAGTTAACTTTAAGTATATAAACAGAATTAATGATGGGCTAAAAATCTGCGGAAAATCTGCAGAATTCTGCGCGCGCAGATTCCGTGTGGGCCTAGAGATTACTTCCTATTTCTGTGTAGTAAACTGCTGATCTGGGACCTTTAGTCAGGACAGATGACTGTGCATATGTTTTGTTAAATAAAGTATAGTAAACAGCTATATTATGCTTGTTTTGACACATTAAAAAATTTTGGCTAAGAAATAATTAATTTATGTTTGGTGTGGTCAGAGATACATTTGGTGAATCCTTCATTTTGAGCTCTGAAAATGATGTGAAATAAAACTAATTGTAATACTATGAAACCATGACCCATTTGCTCATGAACGTTGAGCAAGCTCATACACGACACACACAAAGTGAAATGAATGAGGCATGTGGAGAAAACACAACATCTAAATCAAGTCATTTTAGCATGTCAAAGTCATATTTATGTGTATAAAATATATTTTCCCAACATATATACATTAAAATTGTGGCTAGTGAAAATGGCGAGTGGCTAGTAATGTTGGAAAACTGCTAGCCACCGTGGCTGGTGATTAAACAAGTTAATGTCAAGCCCTGATTAGCACTGTTTATTTGACTGTGAACAATGCTGTACTTTGATATTCATTGGATGCTAATATGATTTCACTATTTAGTTTATTAATAGTGTTTAATAGTTTATTGGTGGCGTTTCACTTTACCTCAGTCATTACTAGTATGAAACTTTTATGGTAAATGATGTACACTGATATAATGGTACAGGTTCTGCCTCAGTCCATGCTGCTGTACCCCTAAAGTTAACACTTTCTCTTGTTTTCTAAGTATGTGGTACAGAATGTCCATTTATCTCTTAATTATCATCATAAAAAGCATCATAAAAAGGTTCAAATATAAAGCAAAACTAATCAAAACTAAAGAAATAAGCACATTTTCTGAGAGTGTAAAGTACAGTGAGAGTTATATACAGTAGCACAGGATGTCTATGTGTCTATTTATTATGATCATACAAAGGTTAAACAATAAAACAAAGCAAATAAATAGCTTTTTTCTATTTGTTCTGACAGTATAATGTGCAGTGTGGGAAATATAGCACATATCGTAAATTTATCTTGATTTTAATCATGAAAAGGTTAAAAAAAATGTAACGAAAGAAAAAAATAAACAGCATTTGCACGTTTTTGAGAGCGTAAAATGCAGTGTGAAATATACAGTACATAATGTAAATGTCACAACATTAAGCTCTTAATTATAATCATAAAAACATCCTAAAAAGGATAAAAACTAAACCAATCAAAACAAATGAAACACACATTTTTGCAAGTGTTTTCTTCTTCTGAGAGTGTAAAGTGCAGTGAGAAATATAAATTAAGAATGTCTATTTATTATAATCATAAAAAGGTTAAAAAGAAAACCAAACAAATAAACAGGTAAACACACACACACACACACACACACACACACACACACACACACACACACACACACACACACACACACACACACACACACACACACACACACACACACACACACACACACACACACACACACACAGACAGGATCCTTTACTAAAGCATGCCTGAACTCTGACAAGTCTCTCTGTGTAGTTGTTTTCCTCCTGATTGTGTAAATCATGTGAACGTCTGATTGAGCAGGACTCTTCCAGCACGTAATGAACTCCAGACAGAAGAGAGAGTGTATATTCTACAGCGTAACCTGTGTGTGCTTGTGTGTTTCAGGTGTGATTCTGAGGGGTTTTATTCTTTCAGTCCTCCGGCCGGAGACAGCTCAGATGAAGAGGCTTTCATGAGCGGTAAGACGTACAGTATAAATCAGATTCTGGAAATAAATCATGTGATTTACTGCAGTCTGAAGACCTGAGAATGTAAACATGTAAACGTGTGTGGACAACAGCGGCCTATAAACTTGACTGTATCTTTGTGGACTGAGATATAAGCTCTATAATTCTTCAGCAGGTAGAGCCGGCTTTTCTCTTTCCCCCATTATGTTTAACCTCAGGCTATCGTCCCTATAAACTGATAAACGCTGTACTCTGATGCCAAAACTAGAGAAGTGTTGCAATATAATGATCAAATGTTTAATAACAAACAAACGACCAATAATAAACTGAAGTGAATGTCTCATTAAATATTC
>CAIGQS010000594.1:0-20529 GCA_903798195.1 Danio kyathit | reverse complement strand
ATCTCATTCACACTCGGGTTTCTACACCTGTCTGAACAGAGCAGATACTGTACATGTTACTGTCAATGGCTGAAAATACCTTTCTTTCTTTCTTTCTTTCTTTCTTTCTTTCTTTCTTTCTTTCTTTCTTTCTTTCTTTCTTTCTTTCTTTCTTTCTTTCTTTCTTTTTCAATTCAATTTAAGTTTACTTGTATAGTGTTTTTCACAACAGTTATCGTTCCAACGCAGCTTCTCAATTTAATTCAATTCAATTCAATTCATCTTTATTTCTATAGGGCTTTTACATTGTAGATTGTGTCAAAGCAGCCTAGCAAAAGGTCCACATCATTACATTACAGACAAAATCAGAAAAGTTGAGGGCTTGTGTAAAAGGTTGGCAATATATAAATGTAGTTGACCTGCAGTTATACAATATATAGAATCCTTCCAAAAGAAATAGGTTGTCCTTGAAGTAAGTGTCCTTGTTGTCCTTTTTCCAATAAATATAATAGAAAAGGTAAATCCGCAATATATTCATTCATGCATTTTCTTTCGGTTTAGTCCCTTTATTCATCAAGGGTCGCCACAGCGTAATGAACCGCCAACTTATATATGTTTTACGCAGCTGATGCCCTTCCAGCTGCAACCCAACACTGGGAAACACTCATACACTCTCATTCACACACATACACTATGGCCAATTTAACTTGTTCAATTCACTTATACTGCATTTTTTTGGACTGTAGGGAGACCAGAGAGAAACCAGAGCTCCCACGAACACTAGGAGATCATGCAAACTCCTGTGGCTGTGGCGACCCCAGATTATTAAAGGGACTAAGCCAAAAAGAAAATGAATGAATAATATAATATAATATAATATAATATAATATAATATAATATAATATAATATAATATAATATAATACAATACAATACAATACAATACAATACAATATAATATAATATAATATAATATAATTTAATATAATATAAATTGTCAAATCAAATCACTTTTATTGTCACATCATCAGCAGCACGTGTGCTATGATGAGTGAAAAGCTTAGGTGCTGGCTCCAGACAGTGCAAAATACAGACAGTGTAAATACAACGACAGTGCGAAATACAGACAGTGCAAAAAATACAGACAGTGCAGGATACAGACAGTGCAATATACAACAACATACTCACAAAAAAAAAACAAGACAATGTAAAATTGGCAATGTTGACAGCGATACGTAGGCAGTATTGTTTAAAGTATGGATTTGTTAAAGTGCAGTGCATGCTACATCTTGATAGTGTGCAATGCGGGGTATGGAAGAGTTTGTGTGGGGTGTGTTAAGTGTTCAGTTATTAAGAGTTAATTTCAAACTGAGAATTGTTGTGATGGAAAATCTTATTCCATCAAAAAATGATAACTTAAAATATAGCATTTTTCATTTATTTTCTGATTTTGGTACATTAAATCCAAACAAAAATATTTCCCTGGCAAGTAACAAAAAAAGTTTAGGGTATTTATTTCATTTCAGTTTGTATTTATATTTTATTTCAAATAACAACCCTTTAGTTACCCACAGTAACCCTACTTCTTTCCCAGAGATGGGTTGCGGCAGGAAGGGCTGGTTCATTCCGCTGTGGCGACCCCGGATTGATAAAGGGACTAAGCCGAAAAGAAAATGAATGAATGAATGAACGCTGCTTCTTTCTTTTTATTTTCTTGCTGTAACACACTTCAGACTAACACACTACTACTTTTCAAAGTCCACAATCAATGTCTGATTTGTCAAATTTCTTCTATTTCTGCAGAAAGTCGAGACGCCTGCTCTTGCAGATGATGACATCACAAACAAACACTCTTGATGCAGATTTATTTATCAATGACAACAAATCATAACACAAAACCCACGAGAGGTTAGTATTTCATCTCATTGCTAATGCTATGTATGAAGATGAAGACTACTTTAAGGATGACATTTTAACTTCACTTTGTGTGGGTTTTCTACTTATTTTCACCACATTCCTCACATACTGTACATTTGAGCACAACCTTCGGATGAATATTACGAACGTGGACTTTTACTGTATAGATTTGAACTTGCAGGCTAAAATAATGGCGAACACAGAGAAAGCGGGAAGGTAAAAAGTGAAGGTGTGTTTATTTGCACTGGAGTATTTGAGATGCATTTTTCCTTTAATTAATAAGAGGATTGCTGAAATAGCTGAGAGTTTTCATCTCTAGATAACAAAGAGAGAATGGTGTGAGACCTTGGTAGCCCCTTTTTACATGAAGGATAGGCTATTGACTATCGTTTTAAACCGATGTCGGGCTTTTCTGCCTTTGAGAACATGCCGGCGTATTGCGATTCAGTTTATAGGAGCGTGGAGTGATGTTAAGTGTTTGACGACGGGCCAAAAACACTCCTCCTTTTTTTGTAAAAGAGCAATTTAGAAGAATGAGGCAGAAAGGCAAGGTTACATTGCCTTATTCAACGGAGACGCTTTTCAGAGCATTCGCTTTTTTGTTTATGGAGTATCATTCAAGTCGTTTTAAGATGGGGATTTATTTTATGTTATTTCTTTTTTTTAAGTGTCCCAAATTTTGGGACAAAATGGGTCGTGGTTTAGGTTGATCAACTGTACTGACCTTGTATTTACCTTTTAGGCTGAAATCCTTGATACCTTTTTGGCCATCATGGTTTGCGCAGATGTAATTTTTCAAGCTTGCGGAGACTACTTTTATAGTCTATGCAATCGCCTAAAGTCATTTTATTTATTATAATAAATATTGCAATTATGTACCAAGGCCTTTTTCCTTGCAAGGCTTGAAAAATAGCTTTTTGAGTGTTCTTGTGTAGTACTGTATACATTTCTGGAGAGCGCGAATTATTTAGCCAGAGCTACATTTCGTCTTTAAAACAGACTTTATGATTGTTTATGAGTGTCAAAAGTGGCTGATCTGTTCGGTGAAATATTTGACTGCATATCAAACGACTAAAACTATATAACTAAAGAAATCTCCACTGTACTGAGCGAGAGCGCTTACTGAACAGCGCATCATCAATGACATAAGCGTGCTCAGGCCCGAATGCAATGTGAGCACGGGCCGTCGGGGGAGACGGGAGGGGGGACAAGCGTGCTTCGGCCCGGTTCAAGGCAACTGTACATAGTGTGAGTACGCCCTGAGACCATTCACCTAAGACATCTCAATACTCACTGTCTCATATGAAGGGTTTTAGAAATATTGTGTGTTTTGTTTTAAATTTATTTTTAGACAAAGTGAGCTGTGGCTTGAAGTGAAATTAATGTTTCACGGTGAACTAAAATCTGCATTTATACTGTAAAAAATCTGTAAATTAACAGGTTCAGTATTTTGTGATTTATGTTTTCCCCCTATTTATTTATGGTTATAAATTGTATTGTGGGACTTTTATCTCTGCCCTGATGACTTTTGATGTTTAAAATTCAACTGTGTGATTCAACATAGTGACTTTTATTTAAATTTTTATGCAACCTCAAATCAGAAAAAGTTGGTAAACGCAAATAAAAAAAGAAAGTAGTGATTTTTAAATTGACTTTGACATGGATTTCATTGCAGACTATACAACAAACGTTATTTAATGTAATCCTCATGATTTTATTGTTGTTGTTTTTTTTCAAAATAAACACATTCCAATTTTGGTTCTTGCAACACATTTCAATAAAAGTTGGAACAGTACAATCTCAGAAATAAAGGTACGCTAGCTGTCACTGGGGTGCTACCTTTTCAAAAGGTAAAAATTTGTACCTTAAAGGTCCATATTAATACCTCAGGGGTACCTATTTTAGTACCTAAAAATTACAAAAGTGTTCCTCTTAAAATTTTTAGGTACTAATATATACAGTACTTTTGAGGTCCCAATATGGACTCTTTTAAGTACAAATGTGTACCTTTTGAAAAGGTACCACACAAGTGCGTACCTTTATTTCTGAGAGTGTAAAGCATTTACCACTTTGTAATGTTCCCATTCCTTTTCACAACACTTGAAAGACATTTAGGGACTGAAGACACCAAGTGCGTACCTGTCAACATTGGGATGTAAAAATACAGGATACCACCCCAAAAAATAAAAAATAATAATAAAATAAAAATAAAACAAAAACCTCAAAGATACCCAGAAGAACCCCCAAAATGTCCTCATACTCCTTTATCTGTTCATTCAGAGCAGTTTAATTGTAAATTCGCCTAGTGGAAACCATTACAAATATGGGGAGGAAATTAGCTAAAAGGTTTAGCCTATTAAAATCAATGGCCTATACACAAATTAAATTAAGTCATAAAATTTTGTTCACTTTCTATTCACTATCTTTAATTTTTGATTAAAGTTAGTCATTTTGATCTACTATTTTGTTTAATAACAGAGGTGTCACTTTAAGAATCCACAGATCTACATGTATTCGATTACTTTCGTAACTGTTTGTGCTTAAGAAAGACAAAATTGTTTGTGTTAAAAATAAAACACATCCGGTTTTTACATTTTATTAAGTGTATTTGTCTGTTTAAAAACACACCCAAATCGTTCACTCATCTTCAAATTGCTTGCACAGAAGCTGATCTGTGAACAGTGTCTTTATACGGAGCGCGTCCGTCAGCCAGCATCATTAACGTTACATGAATGGACTGATTCAGAGGTTGCATAGAAAGGGTGATGGGTGATGGAAATGAAGTGAATGCAGACATTTTAATATTAATTTCAAAGTGCTTTTAAGCCAAAATAAAGCGAAAGCATAATACTTTTGATCAGCTCTTGCAATTGATTCACATTTGCTTTTAGCTCTTTGATGCTACTTTCACTTTTCATAGAAAGATTAAAAATGCGAGAGAATTACGGGAAAATACTTCAGTGGGACGATAGCAGGATAGAATGATAAAATACAGGAGAATCCCAGCAAAACCTGAGGGTTGACCAAATGATGAAGTGTTTGAGGTGGAATTTTGTCCCATTCTTCCTTTAAACAAGTCTTAAGGTGGGCAACAGTACGATGTCTTCATTGTCGCATTTTACACTTTATAATGCAACACACATTCTCTATTGGAGACAGGTCGGGATTGCAGGCAGGCCAGTCAAGTACCTGTTTCTTTTTCTTCCGCAGCCAAGACATTTTGCAGAATGTGGTTTGCATTGGCTTGTTGAAATATGCATGGGTGTCCCTGGAAAAAAAGGCAGCATATTGTGCTCAAAAATCTGTATGTAATTTTCAGTATTAATTGTCAACAAGTCTGAATAACAGGAAAGGATGTATATTTACAAATGAAATTAACCAGACAAAACATGAAATATTTTGTGTTCATATGGTCTGCAATAAAATGCAAGTAAAATAAAATTTAGAAATCACTACTTTCTTTTTTATTTACGTTTTCCACACTGTCCCAACTTGTTTGATTTAGGGTTGCAGTTTGAAACCACATATTGTACAAAAATAATTAAATAGAAAATAATTCCGTGAAATAACAGAAAAAGTACTGGTACAGGTTTTTTACCATTCAGATATTTTATCTCTTCAAACTAGGGATGCTCCGATCGATCGGCCAGACATCGGTATCGGCCGATATTCACATTTCATGGCTCGATTGGTACTCGCTAATCTGGCCGATCTTTTAAACCAATCACAAGTGTTTGTGTTACAAGCAGAGAATATGTAACAACAGAAATTTTTTTACATATAAGAACTGAAACTTCTGTGTTTTTAAAATATTGCAAGTTCATTAAAACCTGGCTGGAAATAGGGAAATTAAAAAAAAAAATTAAAAAAATTATTTTTAACTTAAATCCTTAATAATATATCTTATCGTAATACACTTATTGCAATAAATGTTTAAATAAAAGTAGTTTATAGGCCTATTTCCTTTTATTAAAGAAGTAATTGATTTATAGGTGTGCATTTTAACTTCATATGCATCAAATATGCTCTCTAAACTTCATTGAGACATAAGACATGTTTCCAAATTGCTTTGTTAGTGATTTTTCTTACCAGTTTTGCTATGTTTTATCTATAATTTTTTATAAGCTGCTTCTGATCATTACATGCCGACACTAAATGGTTATAAGAGACATGTTTAAGGAATTATATGCGACATTTTTCATTTATTCTCTTAGGTAAGGCAAGATCTCCACTTATCATGCTTGGAGTGAAAATGTGCTTTATGCGTTATGAAGCTTAAAGCATCAGATGTGGTAGTTGGTAGTGGCTGATCACCATGACAAGGAATTGGAACTCGATATTGAATGCAAAAATCCTTTTCAGAGCATCCCTACTTTAAACTATTAAAAATATCAATATAAGTCACTTTTTTAAAAAAACACAAGTTGTTGGAGGAAAGATCAAGGTCAAACAATGCAAGTCAAGAGCATAAATAAATGAAAAAAAAAACATGAATCACAAAATACAGTTGAAGTCAGAATTATTAGCCCCCTTTGAATTTTTTTTCTTTTTTAATTATTGCCCAAATGATGTTTAACAGAGCAAGGAAACTTTCACAGTATGTCTGATAATATTTTTTTCTTCTGGAGAAAGTCTTATTTGTTTTATTTCGGCTAGAATAAAAACAGTTTTAAATGTTTTAAACACCATTTTAAGGTCAAAATTATTAGCACCTTTAATCCATATTTTTTTTTTCCGATAGTCTACAGAACAAACCATCGTTATACAATGACTTGCCTAATTACCCTAACCTGCTTAGTTAATTAACCTAGTTAAACCTTTAAATGTCACTTTAAGCTGTATAGAAGTGTCTTGAAAAATATCTAGTAAAATATTATTTACTGTCATCATGGCAAAGATAAAATAAATCAGTTATTAGAAATGAGTTATTAAAACTATTATGTTTAGAAATGTGTTGAAAAAATCTTCTCTCTGTTTGACAGAAATTGGGGAAAAAATAAACAGGGGGGCGAATAATTCAGGGGGGCTAATAATTCTGACTTCAACTGTATGTTAATAATAATATATAAAACGTTTTTAAAAGCTTGCATTGATGATTTTTATCACATCCTCTCATTTTTTGAGAGGAATATTTTTTTGTTATCATTTTAAAATACACCAATACCTTTGTCATCCAAAGCATCAACCTTTGGAATATTTGTGCATTGTGTTTTCTTCACAGACTCTGTAAATAAAAGTATGTCTCTAAGAATTTAGTTTTTCGTTAATTAAAAAAAATAAAGCGTCAAGGCAAAATTCTGAAAAACTCACTTAAACAATTCCGTTCTTTCTCACACGAGGTGTGTTCAATGTTCAAAGTAACAGAATATACAAGAATCATGAGAAAACTGTTTCAAATAATATAGCAGGGCAAGCATTTAGGGTTCCTTTACTCTATTAATTGCCTTTCAACTTTGCTGCTTCATAATGGACTTCAAGATGAGGGTTCAAAGACATCTGAAACACTTTTGAAAAACATGGAGAGGTGACAGAACACACTTTCATGCTTTCTAAAACCCTTAGACTCCATTTTTTGAAACCAAACGCATGCTGTCGCGCTCTGTAAAAAAAATCACTATACCTTCATCTGGTTCAAGGTTCCTGATGGATAATAGCTATTCTGCACCAACAAAGAAAACTGTACATACAAACTGTGTTTGAGCTGAAACCGGTTTGGGTTGACAATTTAAGACACCTTTTCTGACACTGAATGAAAGTCCAAGGATGGTGCGCTTCAACTTCTGTTGTGATGGCAATTAATATCCTTGTGAGTCTTATAAATCCATTGGTGAATTGTTTCAGATGGAGACAATTGACTCCATGGTCAAATTTTGTACAATAACCTATTTTGCCCTTTTTTTTGTCTTTTTGGCTCGTATACAAATTCATTTTAATTTCAGCTTAGTGATGAATACACTCCGGTTATTAATAATTTGAATAAACGAGAATGTGTAGATGTGTTTATGTCACAGAAATTGGTTATTTGTTGCTTTCAAGGTGCTGAAATTGGGTTTAGAAGCATCAAAACATTAAGCGTTTCTTCTACACGTCCTTTATGCTCTACAAATATGCTGGCTTCCAATTATGCCTATAAGTTTTAATATATTGCTATTTCATCCACTATGCAGTGGCCTTCTGGTTTATTGTGAAGGTTAAGCCAGAGGTGATCTTCAATTACAGTAGCAAAACATCTGTGTACTTTCTTCCTTTTCAACTTTGATTGGCGCCAGATGGAATTTTTATTAAATCCATAGCAGATACACCTTGTTGATAGACAATATCACAAAGCTGAGGACAAATTGCCTTTCACTGCTAATTAAAAGACAGCAAGGAGGAATAACTTCAAGCTTTCCTGACTTTGTATTTAAGCTGTTATAGAAGGTTTGAATGTACATAAAAAAAAATGCAACACTGTGTAGTATAGACGACAGACAGACAGACAGACAGACAGACAGACCAATGGATGGACTGACGAATGGATGGATGGACAGATAGATAAACATTCCAACAGATAGGTAGATAGATACAGATGGATGGATGGATAAACAGATAGATGGACAGACATAGCTATAGATAGATAGATAGATAGATAGATAGATAGATAGATAGATAGATAGATAGATAGATAGATAGATAGATAGATAGATAGATAGATAGATAGATAGATAGATAGATAGATAGATAGATAGATAGATAGATAGATAGATAGATAGATAGATAGATAGATAGATAGATAGATAGATAGATAGATAGATAGACAGACAGACAGACAGACAAACAGACACACCTCGACAGATGGGTACAGACAGACGAGCAGTCAGACGGATGGATGAATGGCTGGATAAACAGATAGATAGACAGACATAGACAAACAGATAGGCAGACAGACATACCAATGGAGGGACAGACAGGCAGACATACCGACAGACCCTCTGGATGGATAAACAGATAGATGGATGACAGACAGACAGACCAATAGACAGATAGATAGGCAGACAGACATACCTTAGATGGACAGACAGATGGATGGACGGACAGATGGATAGACAGACATATAGACATACTGCCAGAGGGATAGATAGACATATATTGGTAGACAGACAGACAGATAGATAGACACACCCCAACAGATGGGTACAGACAGACAAACGAACAGTTAGACAGACAGACGGATGGATGGATGGATAAACAGATAGATGGATAGACAAATAGACAGACAGATAGATAGACAGACAGTCAGACAGACAGACCAATAGAAAAATAGATAGACAAACAGATAGGCATACAGGCATACTGATAGATGGACAGATAGACAGACAGACAGACAGACCGATGGATGGATGGATGCATGGATGGATGGATGGATGGATGGATAAACAGGCAGGCTTATAGACATACTAACAGAGGGATAGATAGACATATATTGATAGACAAAAAGACAGACTGATAGACACCCCGACAGATGGGTACAGACAGACGGACAAACAGAAAGACAGACAGACAAATGGATTGATGTATGCATAAACAGATAGATCGATAGACAAATAAATAGACAGACAGATAGACAGACAGACAGACAGACCAATAGACAGATAGACAGACAAACAGATAGGCAGACAGACAAACCCATAGATGGATAGATAGACAGACAGACACACAGACAGATGGATGGATGGATAGATAGATGGATACACAGACAGACAAATAGACATACTAACAGAGGCATATAGACATATATTGCAGTTTTTCTCCATTGGTTTGGCTCATTTCTTGAAACTGGAATTACATTCTCAAAACAACACGGACAAACCTCCAAAGCACTTGGCAATTGTTCACAACAGAATTGATTTTTCTCATTCATTTCATCAAATTGCAAATGTCTAAGTACATCTAGCCTACATTTTGCACAATTTCCAAGTCAATAGATCTAGTTGATCTAAACTGATTGTTGATTCTCAGTTCAATGGTTGTTCGCTCCAAAATGTGTCAGCGTCATTTCATTGTATAAGTCATCACATGCACAATAGTCTGTTTAACTTTCAAAATTAGTCAGGAACATAATACCATGAGTATCATATATGAATCTGTGGAACATTTGATAAATTTATTACAGCAACTGGCAGTCAGGTAAAACTAGAACTTGACTAACAAAGGAGGAATTTCACACATCTCAGATGACCAATCAAGCACTGTAGGCTGCATATCATTTTCATTGTTTTTTGTTTGTGTTTATTTTACAGTATATTATGCTGTATGTTAATTACTTTATGTGTGTGATTGATAATAGTTAAAATTTCACTGGCAGTGTGAGTGTAATGTACAGTATGATGTCAAACCTTGGAGGCTACTCTTAACCTAAAATCCCAGCACTATCTCACGGCAATTCGTAACTTTTTGATTTAGTGGCTAATTCGAATAAATTTGTATGATCTCATTCATACAATTTAGTATGATTTGCTTTGCCCCCAATGATGGTTGGGTTTAGGGGTGTGGTTGGGTGTCACGCCTCCCTTTTTAAAATTGTTACATTTTCGTACAAACTGAACACGTACAAATTAGCCACTGAACTGACAAAAAAGCTAAAATAGTTACATTCCCTTGTGAGATCAGGACTGAAAATTCTTATTCATGTTTTTAATTTTATCAATTTATTTTATTTTATTTTTTACACAACTGCATTCTGTCAAAACACAAAAAAACAGTTCAGTAACCATTTTCAAAAACTGGGCTAAGACTGAAAGGTGGACATGAGGGATATTTCAATGGTCCTCTGTCTATAGTGACAAAACATCTAAACATTTTGACTTGCAGTGCTTATGCAATGCCAAAGGGACAAAGAGAAGGAAAGTTAGTTTTGACATATGAACGAACAGTTTTGGGAAAGATATGAGCTTTTGCAAGTGATCTATAGTGTTGGCTAAACTGTAAGACTTAGATTAATCTTAGAGTATTGAGAATGTATTTCCTGTTTCAAGAACTGAGCCAAACCAATGGAGAAAAACTGTAATAGACAGACAGATAGACAGACAGATGTATGGATGGATGGATTGATGGATAAACGGATAGATGTATAGACAAATAGATAGACAGACAGACAGACAGACAGACAGACAGACAGACAGGCAGGCAGGCAGGCAGGCAGGCAGACAGACAGACAGACAGACAGACAGACAGACAGACAGACAGACAGACAGACAGACAAACAGATAGATAGATAGATAGATAGATAGATAGATAGATAGATAGATAGATAGATAGATAGATAGATAGATAGATAGATAGATAGATAGATAGATAGATAGATAGATAGATAGATAGATAGATAGATAGATAGATAGATAGGTAGACAGACATACTGATATATGGATAGCTAGACAGACATACAGACAGATGGATGGATGGATAAACAGACAAACATATGGACATACTGATAGAGGGATAGATAGACATTGATAGACAGAGAGATGGACAGACAGACAGACAGACAGACAGACGGACAGACTGACAGACAGACAGATGGATGAATGGATGGATGATTGATGGATGGATGGATGGATGGATAAACAGATAGATGGATAGACAGATAGACAGACAGAGAGACAGACAGACAGACAGCTATATAGATCAATAGACAGATAGGCAGACAGGATAGATAGACAGACAGACATTCAGACAGACAGACATTTAGACATACTGACAGAGGGATAGAAAGACATATATTGATAGACAGATAGACAGACAGATGGATGGATGGATAAACAGATAGATAGATAGATAGACAGACGGACGGACAGACGGACAGACAGACAGACAGACAGACAGACAGACAGACAGACAGACAGACAGACAGACAGACAGACAGACAGACAGACAGACATATAGATAGATAGATCAATAGATAGATCAATAGACAGATAGGCAGACAGGATAGATAAACAGATGGAATGGATGGATGGATGGATAGATGGATGGATGGATGGATGGATGGATGGATAAACAGACAGACATATAGACATACTGACAGAGGGATAGATAGACATATATTCATAGACAGATAGACAGACTGATAGACACACAGACCGATGGGTACAGACAAATGGATGGACAGAAAAACAGCCAGACAGACAGGTAGTTAGATAGACAGACAGACGGGTGGATGGATGAACAGATAGATAGACATACAAGAGACAGGTTAGATAGATGGACAGACAGACAGATAGATAGATAGATTATTGCATTTCAAACAGGTTCCAGCTTATCTAAAGATGCTCTATTGTACTGAGATCTGGTGCCTGTGGAGGCCATTGAGTGAACTCATTCTTGTGTTCAAGAAACCAGTTTGAGGTGATTGAGCTCTGTGGAATGGCACTTTATCCTGCTGTAAATAACCTTTACAGGGGGACTACACTGTGGACATAAAGAGATGGACAAGTCAGACATAGGGCTGCACAGTATAAAGTTTCAGCATAGATATGGCTGTGCGCATCCTCAATAGTCACATCATAGAATCTGTTATATCGAACCGGGATTATAGTGGATCAACACCACAGTTCAGAACATTGTGAAGTTCAACCTTGATAGAGTACACTTTTCAGTCGCTTGACTGTAAGATTTCAAGCTGATTTAAACCATTTCTGTATAAGAAATCCTATTTGTAGCTTAACAGAGATGGCCTGTATTTAATTTTTAATACAATTAAGACTATACAGTGTTTTTTATTACATTTGATAATTGAATTTCTGTGCCTGAATACAGTTAGACTCTCCAGAAAACAACAGTTTCAGAAGACTATGCCCTTATGATTTTAGTCCGTAGTGATTTTGGCTGCACGGTGGCGCAGTGGGTAGCACGTTCGCCTCACAGCAAGAAGGTCGCTGGTTCAAGCCTCGGCTGGGTCAGTTGGCATTTCTGTGTTCTCCCCGTATTGACGTGGGTTTCCTCCAGGTGCCACAAGTCCAAAAACGTGGTGTAGGTGAATTGGGTAAGCTAAAATGTTTTGTATTGTATGTGTGTGAATGAGTGTGAATGGATGTTTCCCAGTGGTGGGTTGCGTATAACTTATGCTGGATAAGTTGGCGGTTCATTCTGCTGTGGCGACCCCAGATTAATAAAGGGACTAAGCCGAAAGTAAATGAATAAATGAGTTTCAGTCCTTTAGTTCAGTGGTTCCCAAAGTGGGGGTTGGGACCCCCTGGGGGGTCGCGAGACAATGACAGGGGGTCGCTTGGTGATTTCCAAAACTATTAGAACTATCATATTTTAACCATAACCCACAGAAGAAAATAGTAAAATAGTATTTTTAAAAATAGTAGTTTTAATAGTAAAAAACAACAAAATGCAAATGAAAAGTCATCAGCCTTTAATTTTTTTCATAGGATTGTGTGTTTATGTTAAATTAAAACAAAGGAATAACGTCAGATGCAGCAGGACTGATTTTATAGCACCAGGTTAAACTTTCTGACACCTTTATGGCAATCAAATACATTAAAAATAATACAGGCCACAACTGAATATTGAGAATGATCTCTGATTGGCGGTCTCCAAAATTTAAATCAAGAATAGACGTGTGCTGAAAACATTGTGTCTACCAGCCTCTTTAGTTGAGGTTAATATTAAATTAAACAAATTAATTAATGACTATAAAAAAGATATGGTTGCTAGGCTGCTGCACTTTTTTGTGTTGTCAATATGCTTGTGTTAATATTGGCCTATTGTTGTGTGTGCAATGTTTGTATATTTATAACCACCTTTGGGGGTCGTGAGTCACTGGCATTGTTATTTTAGGCGTCGCAGGCTGAAAGGTTTGGGAACCCCTGCTTTAGTTTCTGATTCATAAATAAAGTAAATTCGTAATTTGCCAATTAAGCTTCAGATGAATAACACTTTTCTTATATTGTAATTAATTTTGTGTTGTTATTTTGGTGGTCAACAGGGCATCAATATGTGGATGTCAAATGATCATCAAGGTTTTGATATCAATGGTTAGCTTTTTTTTTTTTTTACGTGTTTTTTAAAGTCATTTTGACATCAAGGAGCCCACTAGGTATGCCATCAATAATATAAACATCCCTAATTTAAACTATTAATCTTTTTAAATGATTAAATTAAAACTAGCAAAAAGTGCATTGCATGAAAAACCTAAATAAAAAAGAGACAATTAGAAATGTTTCACTAATTTAGCATTAATTAACCAATTAACAAAAGTAATTAAATAAAATCTTAGCAGAGAAAAAGCGCTGTGATGGAATCAACAGAAATTTAACATTTCGTCACCTTAGAATTATAAGGTTCTATCTAACATTTTTGTCATAATTAAGTTATTCACATATTCTTATTAAATGAAAACTTATTTACATTATAGGATGTTTTTATAAAAGTTGTTTACATTTTAAGACTTTTTATTTAATAAATAAATAGGTTTTACCTACAAAGTCGTACCCCAGCTTGGTTCTTTCTGTAAGCCAATCAGTATTTTGAATGCCCGCACGAGGGCCAATCAGAATCAGCTTTCTTTGTCATTCCACCGGACTGCTCCATTAACAGCTGTAAAGACCAGAAAGAAACACAAAATCAGAGTTATGCCGCACCACATAAAATTGAGAAGAAATCTGAAAAGATGTGTGTAAATGTGATGATTTAGAAGCATTTTTTGACATTGAGATGAAATGTTAAATTTTACATTGTTGTAAAAGAAACAATTGTTAAAAAATGTAATATATAAAATGTGAAATATTTTTATTGTATATATATAGTCAGTGGAACATTTTTCAGTGTTTATTAAACTCATTTGCTCATTGTCTGTTTTTTTTTTAAGTCTTTAAGTTTGATATTAAGCCTTAAAAGGGCAAACACTTAATTTAATTCCTGGGGCATATCATCCAATAAATAAAGTTCAATAGTTCACATAAAGCGTAAAATTCAATAATTAACATCTGCACTGGATAAAATATTTAGCACAGCCTTGTATGCTTAATTTGAACAAGAAAAATATTCATTCCTAAAACATGAAATAAATGAGATAGAAAGCAAAATGTAACTTTTCTCAAGCATCTGTTACTGTAACCAACACCAGTATTATTTTTATTTAATGCTTCAATGAATGATCTGCCAGATAGAACCTTATAATTCCAAGCGGAAAATGACTTTTTAGAATTTGAAGGTTCAATCTGCATTTGCCCTGTTTCATTTATCCCAATTTGCAAATGTAAGAGAACTTTGATAATTTACATTTAGAGTACACTTAGGGTCTCTGTCATGTTATTGTATGAAAGAGAACTTTCACAAACATATTGTTTGCTATATGGAATGCAAAACTTTTGAAGCTCAATATCTCAAAATCATTCAGAACGCAGATAAAACTTTATAATTCCAAGGTGATGATTTGTCTTCATTTTTGATAAAATCGTAATCGACTTCCACCGAAAAAAAAGCTTCATTACATTTATTACATTGTTTTAATGTAAGTGGTTGCAAACAATTTGTATGAATTTTGCAGAAATATAAATTGATATAATCTAGTTTCAAATTAACAATAATACATATAAATAAAAAGTTATATTCTTTAGTTAATTATATCATTCAATTCAATGAAGCCCAGGTGACAGAGACATTAAAAATATTGTCTTCCTGACAGTGTTGCCAGATTTGGCGGTTTTGAATGTGATTGTGCGGATAAACAAATGGAATAGGCGTTGTCTAATTGACAAGCAGCACCTAACTATGTTCAAAAGAATTTAAAATGCCAAATGGGACGAATGTATACCCCATTTTGAAAGTAAAGCA
Source organism: Danio kyathit (assembly GCA_903798195.1). Classification (NCBI taxonomy): domain Eukaryota; kingdom Metazoa; phylum Chordata; class Actinopteri; order Cypriniformes; family Danionidae; genus Danio; species Danio kyathit. Next base: position 4,813 of record CAIGQS010000594.1, on the reverse strand, counting down.
TACTCTAATAGGTAAAGGTAATAGGTGTGTGGGTGAGAGGGGGCAGTGTTTCGATGTGATCCAGTTATGTTGTGGATCTGTGACTTTTGGTGTTTGTTGCTGCATGGTTACAGTATGACAGTTAAAGTTACAAGGATAATTTCGATTTAAATAAATTAAAATTAAGTAAAATATTAGTCTAATATTTTGGGTGTTTTTTTTGTGCATTTGGGCGGGTTTTGGGACAGCTTTCGGGCTGGAAAATTCTGATATATCTGGCAACACTGCTTCCTGAGTTTCAAGTGTTTGCAAATGCTATGGGATCTATTCAGGCCAAAGAAACTCTTTTGTTGATAAACTTGTGTGGTCAGTGGCTGGGCAGGTTCTTTCACCTACTTCATTTGCATGCTTTGTTTTGTCATCTCCACCTTTAGCCACTGTCCCCTCCTAAAACATATTATAGACAACACAACTCCAACCCAGACTCATTATATTTATGTATACATTTCTGGAGAAAGCGCAATACGTCCCAGGAGGTATGTTTTTTGCAGTTTTTGTTTTCGAGTCCACCAGAGGCCGATGTATACGCTTTTTATATCTTAAATTTCTCTCGCGAGTGCCATTCGTGCCTGCTCTGCTTACGTAAATCCACCAGAGGCCGCTGTCGACTGACTGACTGACTGAACCACCCACCCCCTTCCCTAAACCCAACTGATAGTGTTTTAAAAAGCACCGATTAACCCGCCCACCCACTTCCTAAACCAAACCGACATTGTTTTGAAAAGCAATCCAGAAAAAGAAAAGCCCTCACTACAGCCTGATTTTTACCACATTTTCAGATTTACCACATTCTCACCCTGTTATTTACGTATTTATTTTTTTTTTAGCTTTTGTCTTACCTTGTCGAGCTACTGGACAAACTAGTAACAGTGGCAAAGTCGCACATATGGAGCTAAGCGGTCAGATGGTAAGCGAGAAAAGGAACGGCTTCATACCGCCCCATAGCGTTCGTTTTATGAATGAAATGCAGCCATACATATCTCTGGCTACACAATTCGCAATCTCCAGAAATGTATATATGGCTATGTTTTCAGAATGAGCCTATGTTGGATAGTTCACCCAAAAATTCAAATTATTTCACGATTTATGATTTTCCTTTCTTTAGTTAAACTGAAATTAAGATATTTTGATGAAAGCTGGAAACCCTTTTGTCTTACCTGCTTTCTGGAATCGTTCTTCGCCAGACTCAGACCCCGTTGTCATGTCATCAAAATTTGGTAACAGCAAAAAAACCGTCTCAACTTTTGAGGTAAGTGGTCAGGTCAGCTGGTAGAGTGAAAAGAAACGGCGTTCATACCGCCCCGTAGCGTTCATTTTAAAGATTTGTGATCTCCTGAAATGTATATAGGGCTACGTTTTCAGAATTAGCCTATGTTGGACAACTCTGTCTCAAATCAGACTCATTATAGACTTGTTTCAGATTTTTGTTGGACTTGCAGACTCATTTATTTCTTGAAGATGATGTTTGACTGCAGAACAACCAACACGTCTCAGTAAAGAATTCTGCTTGTCGAGACTCCTGGTTTGGGTTCTCATTTTTCCAACAATTTAATCAAACAAGTAAAATTTATTAATGTTCAACTTAATTTGTTTGCTTAAATTCAGCCCATAAAAATTGTTTGCAACCACTTACCTTTAAAAAAGTTAGTAAATCCAACGAATGATTTTTATCAGTGCATGTTAAGATCACTCTAAAAAATGCTGGGCTTCACACAACTGATTTGTGTAGGGGCAACATGAAGGAATTAAGTTAACTTATTAGTTTTTACAAATTTAAGTAGATTAAACATAAAACAATTAAGTTGCCCCCCCCCCCCCCCAAAAAAAAAAAAAAAAAAAAACCTCAACAATTGTGTTGTTTCGGCTCATTTTAAATAAGTAGTTTGAACAAATAGCAAGCATCATTTTTATTGAGTGATCAAAACAGCCTGTGGTGTTTGTATGGGCTCCAATGTGTCCGTCCCTGTTGGACGCACACAACACAACACATCTCCCTTCAGTCCCGCACAGCTGTCCGCGCGGAAAGAGAAACCCCACAGCACCGTCACCCATCACATCAATCTCTGCCCGCCTGACAGCCGCTATGCCCACCTGTTCCTGGCACTGCTGTCCCGGGCCTGTGCTCCGGCTACGTGTGTGACAGTCCGTGGTTTGGCCGCTTGTGCTTTTCAGGCCTCAGATTACGTGTGCACTTTAATGACACGGGCTACTGTTTATGTCACAATCTTTTCTATTTAATCTTCGAACGACAGTATGACCAGATAGAAGTGTGTAAATGTGTATACAGTTTTTGCTGCTTGTTCAAATTACTTATTTATAATGACATGAATCAACACAGTTCTTGAGGGTTTTTTGCAACAGCTTAATTGTTTTGTTCAATCAACTTAAATTTGTAAAAACAATTAAGTTAACTTAATCGATTTGTGTTAAGACAACATGAAGGAATTGTGTGGAACCCAGCATTTTTTACAGTAAAATAACCTGTCCAGAAACTCTTATATTGGCTTTATAATTGAGAGACTCGCTAAACAATGCTGGGTTGTGTTAACCCAATGATGCACTAAAATATATGTCAATTAATAGTTTCTGTATTTTGTGATTCACAAGTGTTTTCCGTTTATTTACGGTTGTGAATTGCATTATGGGAGCCTGATCTCTGCTCTGTCCACTTTTGATGTTGAAAATTCAACTCTACAGTTTAACACATTGACTTTTATTGACATTTTAGTAGTTTGAAATAATGTAATGTTCATTTATTCATTTTCTTTTCTGCTTAGTCCCTTTATTAACCTGGGGTCGCCACAGCGGAATGAACTGCCAACTTATCCAGCACATGTTTTACGTAGCGGATGCCCTTCCAACCCACTACTGGAAAATATCCATACACTCTCATTCACACACATACACTACGGCCAATTCAGTTTACCAATTCACCTGTACCACATGTTTTTTGGACTTGTGGGGGAAACCGGAGGACCGGAGGAAACCCACGCCAACATAGGGAGAACATGCAAACTCCACACAGAAATGTCAACCGACCCAGCCAGGACTCGAACCAGCGACTTTCTTGCTGTGAGGCAACAGTGCTAACCACTGAGCCACCGTGCTGCCCCCAAGACATAAATATAAATACAAAATATTGAAAAGTTGATAAAAGTTTTTAAGCTTTTCAAAATCAAAAGATCCCAAGTTCCCATAAATCAATCCAAAAGCATAAACAAAAAATATAAATATGATTCACAAAATACAGAAAACTGATAATTTGCAAATATTTCAAAACGATTTAAATGAACTGCAAATAATGTCAATGTTTTAAAACTTTTTTCCCTCATGCATTCCTATTTTAATTTAAATCAGTTTATGATCTCACTGTATGCAAAGTACATATAATCATGTGTGTGTGTGAAAATGTTAAATGGATCTTTCATCATTTACTGTGCACTTAATCTGATTTGATCATCACAATGCTTATAATCTAAGCGTTTTGATATAATTGCATCATCCTGAGTCAAGATAATCACCCAAATATGATTTGAACGTGCATTTAAGCACAGGTCTGATGAAATACCTTTGGATTTCATGATAATACAGTAGTATTAGTCATCACGACTGAATGTATAAATAACACATGCATCATCTGCTTGTGTGTGTGTGTGTGTGTCGCAGTAAGTAGCACGATTGCCTCACAGCAAGAAGGTCGCTGGTTCGAGCCCCGGCTGTGTCAGTTGGCATTTCTGTGTGGAGTTTACACGTTCTCCCCGTGTTCGCGTGGGTTTCCTCCAGGTGCTCCAGTTTCCCCCACAAGTCTAATGACATGTGGTGTAAGTGAATTGAGTAGGCTAAATTGTCCGTAGTGTATGTGTGTGAATGAGTGTGTATGGATGATTCCCAGTGATGGGTTGCAGCTGGAGGGGCATCTGCTGCGTAAAACATATGCTGGATAACGGGGAGAACATGCAAACTCCACACAGAAATGTCAACTGACCCAGCCGAGGCTCGAACCAGCGACCTTCTTGCTATGAGGCGACCATGCTACCCACTGCGCCACCGTGATGCCCTTGTTTTCCAGTTTTTCCTATTATATTTTAATAAGAAAGAAAGAAAGGTCTTATTGGCCACGTTCTGTTCCTGTGTTGGTTGTGTCATGTGACTTCCCTATGTGTTATTTCTTGTGCTTCCATGTTTTGCTTTTGTTATGATCATGTGCTCCTTTGTTCTGTTTCTTCCCGCCACTAGTTAGTTTCATGAGTTTCACCTGTGTTCCTCCCGTGTAGTTATTATGTCACTTGTATAAATACCCCAGTGTTTGTTTAGTTTCTTGTCTGGTCTTAATTGTCATTCTGTATTGTCAACAACCTGTGAATTCCTGCGTTTCCATCATTTCCAGTGTCTGAAGTGAGTGTTTGTAAATAAATATGTGTTTTTTTAAGCGAGTTGTGACACTTATTTCTTTAAATTGGCTGCAAAAAGTTCAATATTATTAGCCATAAAATGTGTCATCACGGCAAAGAGAAAATACTGTACATGTGCTATTAGAAACTAGTTATTATTATATATTATATATAATTATGTTTAAAAATGTGTTTGAAAAATTAAAATGTACTTGGAAAATATTTGAAGAAGAATTTATTTTTCTACATTAATACATGCATACTGGTTACCATAAACCATTCAGTTTCACTCTCATCCTAAATCTCCTTTCATCTCTCCAACTTTCCCATTTCCCCTTCAGCTCTGCTATTCAGCTTTAATGCGTGTGAAGTCCATTATCAGG
>CAIGQS010000593.1:0-20549 GCA_903798195.1 Danio kyathit | reverse complement strand
AATTGATCTGCTTCGGCTTTCTTCTCCAGCTCTTCACACGGAACAAAGATTTTGGTCTGATCTATTATCACAGTCTTCCGCGTGTGCTTCAGCTGGATTTGCTTTAAAGGGCTGAGAATCTGACAGTGCTTTACTTTATCAGCAGTGTTTTCGGTGCTACTTTGACAGCTCTGACCTTCAGGAAGAATCCCCACTGATTGGCCCTTACATTTGTGCATCTATTACTAGGTACAAATCGTCATGATTGCAATCAGACTTTCTTTTTTTTTTACCAAATCCATCCTTTCTAACCTTGCAAGCACTACATCGGAGAAACTAAGGTGTCATTTGTAGAGTAATGGTGTTTGCCGGGATACAGGGCTCTAATTGCTTTCTGTACAGTCTCCAGAACACTAAAGTTGAGCCCTGGCAGATCTTCGTGTAGTTCTGACATAATAACTACTGTTTTTAAACAGGTTTCCCTCCATCCACCATTGGTCAGCCAATCAGAAATCTTGTCTCAAATGTACACCATTGGTTGAGCCTGTGCTTGGATTGGTCAAATAGAAGAAACTAATAATTGCAACACAGGTTTATTGTGAATACGTACTCCTGTATACATTTCTGGAGAGTGCGAATTATGTAGCGAGAGGTACGTATGGCTGCATTTCGTCTTTAAGACGAACGCTACAGGGCGGTATAATACAAAGTTTCCGCTACATTCATTCATCCGTGGCGGGTCGCCACGCCAAAATTCATCCTGCCATGGCTACATTACAACTTCTCATTTAAAACATTTAGTCGTGTTTTTTATAGCAGATTATAATCGCACCAAAACATATTAGAGGTAAACAGCGCAAACTTTTCTGTAATCGTAGTAGTGCTGTGCGCTATTTGTTCAACCCTTTAAGTTGACATGCTGACTGACTCTCTGACAGACTGACTGACAGGTGCGTGAGTCTAGCAAACACCGCGTAGCTTTCAGTTAAGATGAACACAGTTTCCATAAGTATACTTTATTGATAAAGGTCAATGGCTCTGCATACAATGAATTTATCTTGCTGGAGTTTAATGCCGTTTCACTTTACTTACTACAGAGCACTGCGCACCAGAACAGCCCGACACATAAACAGTTTCTTCCCTCAGGCAATCCATCTTATGAACACTTGATGATAATAATTGTGGAACCAACATCACTACCTGCTATACACTTTTTTTTAGACACACATACACTTATTTAACAACACACTTTACATGCCAATTTGCACATAACAGCTGCACATGTACCCCCAGTTTCACAAACTAGGTTTAAGGCTAGTCTTGGATTAAATTGCATGTTTGAGCTGTCTCAACTGAAAATAACTTGCAGTGAGATGTCTTAAAATATGTTAGTGTCATTTTTTGTTTACAGGTGCACACCAGTAATGTATTTTTCTAAGGCTGTTTTTATAAATGTGTCTTAAATAGCCTAATTTAACTAAGGTCTAGTCCTGGCTTAAGCTAAACCCTGTTTGTGAAACTGGGCCATTATGTTGTATATAGTAATATAGCTGTACATACACTTGTCAATTTGTATATTTGCATTCACTTTTTAAAATATATTTATTGTCTGTTTTTTAGTCCTGTCTGTAATTCTGTTGCACTGTAGAAGCTCTGTCACCAAAACAAATTCCTCATGTGTGAACATACCTGGCAATAAAGCTCTTTCTGATTCTGATCTGATTCTGTTTCAGTACAAAAACGCACTAAATCGCGCTTCAGCAGCGCTTACTGGAAAGCGCACAAGAAGATCTGCACTTGAGCGTGTAAATTTGAGTGCGTGCAAGAAGTTCTGTGCACGAACAGAGGAAATCGGCGCGCAAGCAAAGAGATTCGCATGCTCGTATTACATGAATGCTATCTCGACTTGTAATACTGCGTGTAATATTTGTCTTTGAAATTGTTAGCAGATCTGTGTAAAAAAAAAGTCCTGCCGCCACTGCTGGAAAAAATCCTAGAGAAAACACTGTAATACCGATGGCTTCTGTTTCTTTTCGTGGTACCAGCTGTCAGCTTACCTCCATGTGGACGGCTTTTCCGCTGTTACCAGTTTTACCAAAATAAAACATGATCAAGCCTTGATTTTGAATGATTTCATTAGGACAGTAAGGTCTGACTTTGCCTAGACAAAAGTCTTGTCACTTAACAGAAATAATGTCCAGTATAGAATATAAAGTCATGCTGCAGTGGAAACAGAATGAATATTGTGTCTGACTCCATCATGAGCTTGGAGGACTGCATCCATTCATCTCTGCAATGAGTTCATCAAGATTTTTTGGATTCATCTTCAATGCCTCCTCCTCCATCTTACCCCAGACATGCTCAATAATGTTCATGTCTGGTGACCGTGCTGGCCAATCCTGGACCACCTTAATCTTCTTTGCTTTTAGTAACTTTGATCTGGAGGCTGAAGTATGAGAAGGAGCGCTATCCTGCTGAAGAATTTGTCCCCATACTGAATGTAACCCCAAGCCATGATTTTTCCTTCACCCTGTGAGAATCTTGGCTCCATGCGGGTTCCAGTAGGTCTTCTGCAGTATGTGTGATGATTGGGATGCAGCTCAACAGATGATTCATCTGAAAATTCTGCCACTTTTCCAACTGATCAACTAGAAGTCAAGTTATCATATGTTGCTCTTACAACTGGTATCTACGACAATGTCAGGTAGTGTAGGCTGTATAATTACAGATGTTCAGTAAGTCGCATTAGCACTGAACTGTAGCTGTCACATTTTTCATAGAAAATGTAAGAATTAACATTTACACATAAGTATTTACGTATTTAAAAAATCAGAAGCATATCGCTAAGTGGAAACGAGGTCTAAGATTATGCAGATTTTACTTTTCAAGTGCTGACCTTAAAGGAGTTCACCCAAAAAAGAAAATTCTGTCAATGTATACTCACAATATTGGACTTTATTCTTTACTGAAGAAACACTGACATACTGAAGATATACTGAAGTAACCTGTAACCATTGACTTTCACTGTGTTTGTTTTTCCTACTATGGAGGGTGGTTTTTAGCTTACTTCCAAATATCTGCAATGCAGAAGACAGAAACTCTTAAAGGTTTTGAGGGCGTGAAATTAGCATTTTTGTGTGAACTATCCCTTTAATAGAAGCATTTGCACACATTGTTAAAACACAAAGATCACTCAGTGACTTTGTACAATACAGTTCCATGAATGGATATGGAAAAGATGTGCACTACTGAGTATCTTTTGTGTAATGTAAATCTGTATGTCAGAACATCCATCCACTCTCACCCTGAGCAAGGCAGACTAAGTTAATAGCAAATCGTTCACAGTTAAGGATAAACATCAATGAGAAGAAAGCAGCACTGGTGACTGGGGGTCACTGCATGGTAATGTTACCGTTGTGTGTTTTCGAAGGTTGCCACCTCTACAAATTAAATCTAACACAACAAGCAGACCAAGATCAGTGCACATAAAGAGTACTCCCACTAAGAAGTCAACATTCCTCTTTGAGAGTTGAATACTCCTTGCTAAAGATGAAAGCAAGAGAAAAGAAAATAGCTCTAGTGGAAGTGCTATCCTTCATTTCTGGATGATAGAGACGATTACTGACATACAGCGTGTATTGGCAACAGTTCATGACTCAGAGTTCATAAAGCGTGTGTTAATAGTTAAGGCCTCGGCTTCAATGGTGTGGTAAAGGCAGTGTTTGACTCAAGAAAATGTTGTTTACTTGACTTCCCTTGACCTTTCGCGAGGATTTTCCCCCACCTTTTCCACCCGAAGAATGTTGGAGTGTGAGTAACTCAATGCCAGTTTTACAGCCAGCTAAATAGGTGACACAGCTAGCACAAATATTTCAGCGAGAAGCATTTTGCCTGTCAAGATTTCTGGAGGCAGTCCATGATATTCAAAGCTGTGTGTGTGTATGTAAAAAGACTTGTGCATTTCATTTATTCATTATATGTTGAGGTCTACTTGCTGACTGCTGATGATACTGTACTTTTTGGGTTCCAATGTGTGGTAAAAAAAATAATAGAAGCAATACAACAATAACAATTCAAATATTTGGGAAAATTATGATAATCTGATAACTTTCTCAAACACTTTCACTCAATGGATTGAACCCAAGGGTAGGCCTGTCGTGATATATGAAAATGAGGGTGGTTCATTTTGGAGGCGCCATATATTTTCTATTTATATAGATAGAGATTTAAGATGATTAGGCTACATAATATAACAAGCAAAGATTTGTCGAAAGAATGATGCTGCATTCTGCTTTCTGTGGAAGGCTTGGCTTATGCACCATCCACGCATGCTACACACACAGAGAAACAGAAGGCATCATACACTCTGTGCAATAAGGTGAAAGACGTGTTTGGTGCGATTTGTTGCTATTTTCAGACCAGCGCAACAGTAATTTTCATGTTTTGCACCACATTGTTTAAATAACAAATCCTTTTGCACCACTTTGTGGACTCATGGGTGTTCTGGTGTAAAAAGGAGGTGTGTTAAGGTGCATTGTTGGCGCGTTGCTATTTCGAGAAACTGAACTGACCAACTTTTTTTTAATGACAAATTGCATCTGTATAATGCTATTATGCTAATGCTATTAAGTTAGATTTGTCCACCTGTGGGGTTTTGGAGACGTCTGCATCACCATATGGGACATAAGAACAGGAAGTGTGTTTGGATAAAACTCAGTTTTTGACTGCACTTCATTAAATTGTTCATTTATTTGTTTGCTGGAAATTAGAACTAAAGTTAGAAATGAGCAATTCCAGCGTTATGGATGTGAAAATTCAATACATAAATTCACAATGAAAGTACATGTTAACATTATATTGAAATATCTGTTTATATTTTCCACAACAACTAACCACAGAGTTATGGGATCATAAAAATATCAATCTGTAAACAACTTTTAGGTTTTAAATGAGAAGAGAAATAAGCATGCGATATGGATGTGACGAAAAAAGTTAGCGAGTTTACAGTCTACAACATACTTTGTAGAAATTCTCTGAATTAAACTGCACAACCCAAAAGAAACAATGCTAATCTAAAGAATAAAAGTTGGCTCTCTATACAACAAACATGATTGATTTTATTTTGTTTTTGCATTCATGAGGAAAAAGCTTTTTTTATGAATATGACATCTCTCGGTTATGGATGTGACAGATGTGAAATTGCCACTTGTATGATTTTAGTAAATCAAATATAATTGTTTGAAAACATTGACAGAGACATTTTTTTAGTATTTTTTCAGTAGTGTAAAATACAAGCCTACACAAAAAAAAACATAGAAAGGTTTTCAATATTTTGGTGAAAACAAATTTTTTTTTCCATGGCAAGGTTGACATTAGCATGGAATTGCTCAAATAGTTTTGAAACAAATCTTTGCACTTAAACAAAATTAAATATGCCGGCTAATGGATGTCTTCAGCGGAGTGAGTTTCCACCGTTTCCTTACTCCACCAAAGTAAAGGAGTAAAAGTAAAGTAAAGAGGCTGAATGGATGAGGCTCGTTCTTTACCCTCGTGCTGCAGATGCTCTGTTTAACTGTTTTCTCAATAGTGAAGCATTCAGTTTTTCCACTTACAAAATCCGCCATGTAAATAGCAAATGCACCATGGTGGGACACAACTGACTCTCAAAGGGAATGGGAGAGGAGACTCTGATTGGTTTAATGCTCGTTATGTTTAAAACACACCCAGAACTCCTTAAGAGAATAAGCACAACTCTGTTAGACCATTCACCGGGGCGCAGAGTGTATTTTTCCATCCTTAAAATAGCAAAAGTAGATTTGGACATGCCCTTAATGCTTTTGCGTCATGAGCTTTAACATCCATAGACACTCATTCACTACAGACAATTTAGCTTACCCAATTCACCTGTATCGCATGTCTTTGTACTGTGGGGGGAACCGAAGTACCCAGAGGAAACCCACGTGAACGCGGGGAGAATATGCAAACTCCACACAGAAACGCCAACTGACCCAGCCGAGGCTCGAACCAGCGACCTTCTTGCTGTGAGGCAACAGCACTACCTACTCCGCCACTGCGTTGCCGGCAATAATTTCATTTAGAGCATTAATTTGGGTGCAATATATCGTCCAGCAAAAAATAGATACCGTTACAGTCCTACCCAAACCACATAAAGTTAGTTAGTATGAAAGAGGTTTTCTAAATCCTTAAGTCAGTGTGAACTGGAAGTTGCTGAGACTTTTATTTCAGTGTGTTGATGTGCTTCCAACTGAAATGGGATATTGAGTAGGGGGCGGGGCTTTCTTTTGCGCATCATTCCCTCATAGCAAACTAACTATAGAGAAGGTATTAATATGGAAACCCTAAGGTTGATGTCAACAGAAGAAACACCACTCCAAATTCAAAAGCAAATATTCAGACTTTGATTGAAGGCTACCAAAACAAACTACATTTTTCAGTGGATTAACTTGCACAGATTAATTATTCAACATAAGAATAACAATGTGAGCCAGAAAAATAAACATTGTAAATTTTGATTTCAAGCGGACTTTAAGTACTATTATTAGCCCAATCTGTTCCGACACACAGAGGCTAACCTCTATTGGGTTGACAGTTTTCATGTATTCTGTGTGAACACATGCTTTCAACTTTTCTCACACACACTCTTACTGTAAATCTCATCATCTAAATGACATGCCAAGTATAACATGGCAACATATATATAATAAAATATATAATAATATTATACCATAAAAGCAGGCACAACTGAATTTGTCTTGAACTTGAGGGATTTTTTTTCTGGAAAATGCTGTCAAGTGCTTTACTGCCTATTGAATTCCTGCTTTCCAAGTGCATAACTTACATTACAATTATGTGCATTTTTCCATTTCTTAAACTGCATAACTGTGTATAACTGTACAGAACCATAATTATAATTTCAAAATGCACATTCATGCTTGTCAAATACAAGGCCTGCCAGTGCCGGAGAAATGAGTCCAATAATTCAGATTTAAATATTCAGCTCACATAAAGTATTTGCCATAAATTAGCAAATCCAATGAATCTTTTTTCATTGTGTGTGAATGATAAAAACACAGAGAGCCAATCATTTTTTGATTTCCATTCTGCTTTAAAGAGCTTGAGGATTTAAAAAGGTAAACCACATAGTAATAAAGCATAATGCACAGGTAAAGTTGTTATTATTATGGTTATCTTTATAGTCAATCTTTGTATAAATTGACCTTAAATCTGTGATTTAGTTAGTATTGTCGCATGCTGGTCTAATCACAAACTACTATAGGTTATAATTAAATACACAATAGTTTAGAATTGAAAAGATTGTTCGGTGTTAAAAAAGTAAGATGGTGAAACAATGCGGCAATGCTTGCTGTCTGTCATTGTAAATTAAACAGTGAAAAAAGAGATTCACTCATTGCTCTTAACTTTTTTCTTTCTTTTTTAATACCTTTAATATTTACATAGAAAAACAATGAAAACGTATTGCATTAGAAATGAAAAATGTGTGTGAATGACCCAGAGACTGGTTGAAGACTATGCAGTGTTTTACTTTTACAATTGTGACTTTACATTCGTGTCTTAATTTGCAAGGGTATATTTTTGGTAGCCAAAAATACATTAAATGGCCAGTTGTAAAATATAAAATTATTTGTATAAAATTATTTAAAAAATTATATATAAAATTTTTATTTTAATTTTTTTTACAATAAAATATTAGGTAAAGCATATCTTGGTTGATTTCCTATCATACATATATCAAAACTTATTTTCTGATTAGTGATAAGCATTACAAAATTACAAAAATCTAACAATTTTCCTAGATTATATCCACCCTGTCTTTCTTTGAAAGGGTTTTGCTTTCCGGAAGTCATTTATTCCTAGATTTAAACATACTTGTGACATTTTAAATTTAAAGAAATATTTCACCCAAAAGTGAAAATTATTACTCAGTCTCAAGTGGTTCCAAACTTTTATGAGTTTCTTTATTCTGTTGTACATAAAAGAGTATATTTTGGGGGAAAAACGCTCTTAACTTGTAACCATTAAATTCCATAATAATTAGTAGTAAAAACAAATACTATGGAAGTCAATGATTACAGGTTTCCAGCTTTTTTCAAAGTATCTTCTTTTGCATTTAGCAAAAGAAAAAACTCATAAAGGTTTGAAATAAGTAAAGGGTGAGTAAATGATGACAGGATGTGTGTGTTTGGGTAACAAAATGTCACGGTTTGGTGGATTTCTGCACTAGAAGTAATAAAGCTACATGGTAAATTGAATGCAAATGTTTATCAGAAGCTCCTTTGGTAACAGTTTTTCGTTCCTGCCTTCGTTGAAGCTGAAAACTTTGGAAAAAATGAAAAAGCCCAGACTCTCAAAAAATCCATGGGAAAATCTTACAAACCTGACAAAATGATGACTAACCCACTACAATCACTGAACTGTGAACGAAAAATATTAAAAAATAATAATTAATAAATGGTTACATATATCCCTTTAATCTAATCAGTAACCTTAAAAATATTCAGCTTTAAAAATTACATTTTACAATGTGTATTTTGCAACCTCACATTGTTATTCTTAAACTGAATAATTAATCTGTATAAATTAATCAGTAATTTGAATAAAATTGTTTGTTTTGGTAATCTTCATTTAAAGTCTGATCATTTCCGCTTCCACGTTTGAAGTGGCGGTTCTTCTGTTGACGTCAACCCAAGGGTTTTCATAGCAACTGTATATCAATAACCTTAACCAGCTAGTTTAAGTAGCCCAGCGCCCTACTCAATATTCATTTTCGATTGGAAGTACATCAACATACTGAAATAAAAGTCTTAACCACTAGGCTATTGGCGCTGACGTTGCTAAGTGTGCCGACATATAGCACCATGGTTCTCACAGCGACCCAAGTTCAATTCCCATCTCGAGGTCCTATACCGATCCTTCCCCTTTCTCTGTTCCCAATGCTTTCCACTATCCTATCCCAATAAAAGACGAATAACTCCTAAAACAATATTTATTTTTTAAAAAAGTTAAAGCAACTTCTGGTTTATGTGGACTTTAAAGGCCATTTTCTCAATATTTAGATTTTTTCAACCCTCAGAACGTTGTATCTCAGCCATGTTGTCCAATCCTCAGAAAACCCACACAACAATGACAAGCATAGTTATCAGCTTTTAGTTGATGTATACATATAATTTTTTTTTTGACACTCGACACAATGTTTTGCACTCCAGGGTCACATTTGATTTAATTCAACCACCATCAACTATAGCCAAGTGATTGTTTCCTCATAGTCAGTATTGATTACTCAGATTTTTTCAATATGAATTGATTCACACTTAATCTATTTTCCTTAATTTAATTAACGAAAAGCAATGGAAACATCTAAAGGTTATCTATCACTCGGGACTTCCTCTATCTGTCAATGAGATGTGTGAAGTATTGAAGACATGCTTTTAGGTTCAGGTCAGACTCAAGTGTTTGGTCTCATCTGTTGAAGTGAAATAAATGAATTAATTCAAATCTGGATCAAAGACAAAACCAAAGACTGTGTTGTCAAGTGATTTCAAACAATTTTTTAAAGTTACAAAGTTTAACTTAATATTTTTTGTCCGTTTGATTGACGTAAGTTGAGATAACCAGAAAAGTTCATTTGATTCAACAAAAACAATAGGCAGAAACTACTATATAATTCTGTTACTATAAACATACAAATACAAATATATTCCATGCCTTTAGATGCCAAACAACCGTTTTATATGATGTAACAGATCAAAAACGAATAATTACCAACCCCATCCACCATACAGCATAAATTGTGATCACATTCTTAATTTGCAGACTTGTTATGTTAGCTTTGATTGTGAAACGCCATTGGCTCTTGTGTGCCTCATGACGAACTGCATTATAAACTTCATATTTATCTTTTGCATAATATGAGCCTGCCTTAATGGAGTGCGATCATTTTCAGAGATTAAAGCCTTAAGTTCCTCTGATCTTCATATAAATAGACTGTATGGAGACTTGCAGTTCACCATCACTCATTTGTAATGCTTTTATGGGGGGTTTTTCTGCAGTAAATTCCTTTGACTTTTGAGCTCCAACATTCCTGGAGGATACCGTGAGATATACATAATGATTGTAGTATAGTTATTGCTGAAAAAACCTTTTCTTTTTTGTTCTCCATTGACAAAATGCCATTGATATATTACTGTAGCAACACATACACAAAACGCCAATGCCGCCAGTTGACACACAAACCACAGTGATCGTAACAACCAGAAATAGTGCTAAAGATTTATAAATATACACTCACCGGCCACTTTATTAGGTACACCTGTCCAACCGCTCTTTAACGCAAATTTCTAATCAGCCAATCACATGGCAGCAACTCAACGCATTTAGGCATGTAGACATGGTCAAGACGATCTGCTGCCATCTTCTGATGACTCCTTCCAACAGGATAACGTGCCATGTACTCATATCACTGTACTTAAATGGCCAACCACAGTCACCAGGTCTCAATCCAATAGAGCACCTTTGGGATGTGGTGGAACGGGAGATTCACATAAAGGATGTGCAGCCGACAAATCTGCAGCAACTGTGTGATGCTATCATGTCAATATGGACTAAAATCTCTGAGGAATATTTCCAGTACCTTGTTGAATCTATGCCACGAAGGATTAAGGCAGTTCTGAAGGCAAAAAGGGGTCCAACCCAGTACTAGTAAGGTGTACCTAATAAAGTGGCCGGTGAGTGTATATCAACTGTAGACATGCAACATAATGAAAGTATTGGCAATCTGAATAATGTATTCATGTCAGGCATGCATTGTGGATGTCAATAAGTACTACCATATTATTTTGCACAGATTTCACTTTCACCTACTTAACTTTCCTCAAACATGCTTGATATGTCAGAAATTCGCAAAAGAGGTGTCAGAGCAGCATCCCAAAAAGAAACAAGTTGTCCTGTTTTCTTAAAAATAATCTAGGCAATGAATATAAAGACATAAACATGCAACAAATATGAAAAAAAAAAAACATGTGGGCAATTAATATTTACAAAAGAAATAGCTTTTAGTGAAGTTATTCTGCAATGCAATTAATATACAAGCAAATTCTTTGAACTCAAATATTAATTTCTACATGACTTATTCACTTTCAGTATTTTATTTGTCAGACCACTATTTAGGTGAAGCGATAAAAGTCTAAATATAATAACAAAGAGTGAAATAGCGTGACTACACTGTAAAAAGTATCCGTAAATTAGCAGTTTTCTGTATTTGGGGATTCATTTGTGCTTTTTGAATTGCATTATGAGACCTTGATCTTTCTTTCAACAACTTTTAACTTTGAAAATTTTGAAAAAGTGACTTTTATGAACATTTTTAATAGTTCAAAGTGATATATTGTTTGGTTTGGTGTTGTATATTACAGTACAAATACCTTGTAATGAACTGTATATTTTCTCTTATTTTACAGACTTATTTCTCTCTCTATATAACTTCTTATACATTATATTATTTCAAACGACTAAAACGTCAATAAAAGTCACTTTGTTAAACTGTAGAGTTGAAATTTCCACATCAAATGTCAACAGAGCAGAAATCAACATCCCTCAATGCAATTCACAACCGTAAATAAACGGAAAACATCACAAAATACGGAAACTGTTAATTAACGGATATTTTTTTTTTTTTACAGTGTAGTCATCACACCTAAAATATAGACTGTTCCTGCCCCATGCACACACAACTTTAACTAAAACTATTTGTAGGTGTTTTACTTCAAATTTTACTTTTGCTTCACTAATATTTTATGTCAATATTAGTGGGGCCTATTTCAATGATCTTGCCTGGAGCCCCAGAAACCCACAGGCCGGCCCTGAGGGTGGCCATGTGGTTTGGTGCTCAAATAAGAATGACTTTTTTTGTAAATGTAGAACTGAATATATGCATATACGCTGAAAAAAATGATGTCTGCAAAATTGTTGCAAACAATTTAAATGTGTTGAATTTAAACAAACAAATAAAATTTAGCAATATTCAACCTTAATTGTTTGTTTAAATTTAGCCCAAATAAATTGCTTACAACCACTTAAAAAAAAGTAAATCCAAGGAATCATCTTTGAATATTTTTTTTCAGTGTATATTCAATACATATATACAATTAAAATAATGAAAATAATAAATACAAGATAAACTAAAAAAGCGCTTCGGGAGTGAGAATAGACTTGCAATGACTTGTTGACATATTGATCTTCTTATCATCTTCATTATCTTGTAATGACAATGCACAACTTTCTTGTTCATGCTATGACAACTTGGAATTTTCAGCTTCAGATTTTAGTGGTTTAAATTTTAATCGAGCATATTTGATGGTGTAACAAAATGTGTAAAAAGCAGCATCCTTTACATGCCACATCACATCACTGAGCGAGCATGCTTGTTTTTAATAATAATAATTATTATTATTATACTTTAATTAACAGGTTCCGTATTTCATGATTTTACAGGGCTTGTTTGTTTGTTTGTTTATTTGTGAATTGTATTATCAGATGTTATGAGCTTGTTTTATGTATTATGTTGGCTTGTATTAGATTATTATGAGATGTTGGTTTCTGCTGTCAACTTTCAATTATGAAAATTCAACTGTGTATTTTATAAAAGTGACTATTACTAAAGTTTTAGTGGTTTGAAATGATATATTGTATAATAGATAATAAATAGATATTTAGTCTGTAAAATAGCAGAAAAAAGTACTGGCAGTTTACACTGAAAAAGTAATTTCTGTAAAATTATTGCAAACAATTTATATGTGTTAAATTAAAACACAAATTAAATTTAGTAATGTTCAACTTAATTTGTTTGTTTAAATTCAGCCGAAATAAATGGTTTACAGCCACTTAACTTAAAAAAAAAAAAAAAAGAAAATCCAAGGAACCATATTTGAATAATTTTTTTAGTGTATTACCAGGTTTTTGTAGTGTATATAAACCAGACAATAAATCACATTAAACTACAAAAGAAGTGTCAATAGTCATGTGTGCAACATCAAAAGCTGCTAGATGAAAGATCAAGGTCCCAGACTGCAAATAAAAGACATAAATAAATAATAACAAAAATAAAAAACATGAATCACAAAATACAGAAAATGTTATATTTTTTCTTCTCAGATGCCTGCATCACAGCACTATTTATTTCTGAGGATGATTATCAACGCATAGGTAAACTATAATGTTTAGAATAAATTAGATTTATATGATGGTAGCAACTGTACAAGGTTGCAGTGAGCCATGAAGCATTAACAACAGACAGCATCTTCAGTCTACGTGCCATACAGTGAAAATACGACTGCGAGCATCAATTCTCAAGACAAGGATTTTAGACAAGCTTGATGAATTAAAAGAGGAGACTGTGGCACCCTCTAGGGCTCGTGGTAGCCCTGAATGCTACCCAGTATTTAGACAATTGTCACTGTGTCCTTGATATATGACAATCATGCAATAATAAGTGTTGAAGTGGATAAGGAAGTCAGCAAGACACATCATCAAGAACGAACACAGCAAAAAAAGAGCATTACTTTCATGACAATTACAGAAAGAAAGAAAGAAAGAAAGAAAGAAAGAAAGAAAGAAAGAAAGAAAGAAAGAAAGAAAGAACTTACCAGACCATAGACGAAACTCAGCAAGGTGCCGCAGAAGAGAAAACCTAAAGTGAATACGATCAGCGTGGCTCCCATCCCGACGCAAGTTCACGCAAATGTGCTGTCAGATTTAAATGGGATTTCTCTAGTGTTTACGTATGTTTAAGCGCCTTCAAAGAGCCAGTCATTTCGCTTCTATCTCCTCCCCTCCCATTAGTACATCGTTTTCTGGTATATAAAAAAAATTATGAATATTCTCTCACGGCTTTTTCCTTGTCACAGCTCTGCAGGCTCGATTCAAACTGTTCCCACCCTCTCTCTCCGGCTCGCGTTTTATTTCTCTGCATCTGTCTGCCTTTTCTTTCTTTTTTTCTGAAATTACATCCACATGTCAGAACTATTTATGTCCTTCTCTCTTCTGCGGTAGGAAGTTCAAATGATTCTTTGTGGAGTAGAAACCGACACTTTATTTTTAGGTCTTTTAAATTTCCCTTCAGCCCTGAGGTAAAAAAAGCGGCATAATAAAGCGGTGTCCCTCAGACTCCGAGCTGCTTCATTTTCTCTCAGGACATCAAAAACGGCAGAAAGTAACGATTAAAACGGTCTTAACGGAAACTGATGTGGTAAATGTAAGCTAAATACACAGAAAATTCGGGTCTTTACAGTTCTTCAAGCGCAAATGTGTTCAATACGCTTAAAGTTCGCTTATTTTATAACAAGTAACTCAAAAACATGCTGCTATTACCTTACGAGTCTAACATAAAGTTTCACATCAATCACTAAACTGACATGCGCTTTAGTTTTGAGGCAGATGTGGATCTGACAGCCGCATTGTGAGGATAAAAGTAGTCAAACAAATCCGTTGACGTCGCGTTCTGATGAAAAAACATTATATTAGTATTATTTATTAATAAAAAAGAAAGTTGTCTTCATTGACAAAACGCCTCCAGGCACGAACACGTCGGTAAGCCTCACTGAACCTCTGGCTGTAGTACATATTGAAGCGGAGAGTGAAAGAGGCAGGTATCGCCAACATAATGTTGGATTCTGATTGGCTCAAGACGGAAGGGGGCGCGATTTTATTGGCTTACGGTCTCTAGGGTTTCATTACACCTCGACACGCGGGCCCCGCCCCTTTCGCACAAGCCGCGCATTCAGTGCTGTGCTTTATGTTGGCAGAAGGTGGTTTCACAGCGGTCCGCGTCCACACCGTGCAACGCAACCGATGAATATATGTAGATTCAATGCCGGGTAAAACATTTTCGCTGGCTTCTGAAATACATCTTTCAGCAATGGTTTTAATATTTGCCTTTTTTATTGCATACATTCTTGAACAGTGAGTTGAGTCTGCTTGTCAAAACATCTCGGCTTACAAATCTGGCTTCCTCCACATGCGCTATATAGGTGAATTGAATAAAGTAAATTGGCCGTAGTGTATGAGTGTGTGTGTGAATGTGAGAGTGTATGGGTGTTACTGGATTGCAGCTGGAAGGGCATCCACTGTGTAAAACATATGCTGAAATAGTTGGTGGTTCATTCCGCTGTGTCAACCCCTGATAAATAAGGGACTAAGCTGAAGGAAAATGAATGAATGAATGTCTTTAAAGAGTGTGAATTCTTTGTCCTAAGGATATTATTACTGGTTGCAAAAAAATGATAACAGTACATTGGATGGAAGAAGGTTCTCCAAAGGTGGCTCAGTGGATTCAGACTAAAACAGGTCTATATAATGGAAAAAATGACTGCATGTCTACAAATGAATACTGATATTTTTCTGAAGCGGTGGAAAAATATTTAGACATATTTAGATATGTATATTGAGAGGTCACCACTGTAATTTGAGGCAATGTAACACAATGTAACTTGATGTACAAATGTATCCCCTGAAAAGTAATTATGATGGCAATATACCTTTTATTTATTTATTTTTATTATTTTTTTGAATATAATTTTTTATCATTTCATAATAATTTCATAATTATTTTTTATGTATTCCCTCATCTGTAAGGGGTTAAATTGTTGGGGAAGGGGTTGTTCTGTAAAAAATATATTGAAAAATCTTAAATAAAAAGTAAAAAATAAATAAATAAATAAAAGAGTTTGAATTCTGCCAAAAAAATTGTGTTAATCTGTTCTCTATTAAAAATAAGAAATAGCTACATTAAAGTTGATTTTCTCCTAAAAGTTGGTTTAAAAAAATAAATAATTATATTAGAAATATTATACACATGTCATAGGACAAATGTTAGACAGTTTTCTTTGACATCTGTTTACAATTACGCCACTTTCTTCTTATTAAAGGGACAGAACATCTAAAAATCACAATATTTCTCACCATCAAAAGTGATTTTAAGCCTGTTTGAATTTCTTTTGTCGAACAGTAAAGATGTTTTGAAATATGCTGAAAACCTGTAACCACTGACTTCCACAGTAGGCAAAACAAATACTATGGAAGTAAATGGTTATAAGGTTCCAACATATTTCAAAATATCTTCTTTAGTGTTCAACAGAAGAAAGAAATTCAAACAGGCTTGTAACTAGTTTAACTAGTCTAGCTTGCAACTACAGTAGTACACTAGCTTGTAACTTTTAACCTCAAAAAGAGAGACTTATTTCTTTATATTCAATCATTTTCCTCCGGCTTAGTCCCTTTATTATATATATATATATATATATATATATATATATATATATATATATATATATATATATATATATATATATATATATATATATATATATATATATATATCAGGGGTCGCCAGAGCGGAATGAATCGCCAACTATTACAGCATATATGTATTACACAGCGGATGCCCTTCCAGCTGCAACCCAGTACTGGGAAACCCATACACACTCATTCAAACACACACTCATACACTACGGCCAATTTAGTTAATCAATTCCCCTATATCGCATGTGTTTGGACTCGTGGGGGAAACTGGAGCACCTGGAGGAAACCCCTGCCAACACGGGGAGAACATGCAAACTCCAAACAGAAATGACCACTGGCCCAGCTGAGGCTCGAACCAGCGACCTTCTCTGGGAAACATCCATACACACTCATTCACACTCATACACTACGAACAATTTTAGCATACCCAATTCAACTATACTGCATGTCTTTGGACTGTGGGAAAAACCGGAGCACCCGGAGGAAACCCACACCAACATGGGGAGAACATGCAAACTCCACACAAAAACGCCAACTGACCCAGCCGAGGCTCGAACCAGCGAGCTTCTTGCTGTGAGGTGATAGCACTACCTACTGCGCCACTGCGTCGCCTTATTTCTCTATATATTATTTCTTATACATTATATTCCTTCAAACGACAAACATGTCAATAAATGTCACTTTGTTAAACTGTAGAGTTGAATTTTCAACATCAAAAGTCGAGAGATCAACATCCCATAATGCAATTCAAAACAGAAAACACACAAAATACTTAAAATGTTCATTAACAAATATTTTTAATAGTGAACTCAAATATCATTACTTCATTTTTTTAAAGCAATGCATTACTCCTTACTTAGAAAGTAATATTATAATGTAACTCAAGTTAATTGTAATTTATTACACCTGACACTGCTGTTAACCAGGTTACAGATTTTTTACTGTAGCATTTTTACCATTTTTTGTACCATTACTTTTTATTTATTTCTTTTGTCATTCTGAAACATTTGTTTTGTCTAATTTTAACACCTTCAAAATAAAAGCAGAGAGTACTGACATTACTATGTTACCCTTGCAATCTAACAGACTGAGAAGCATTGAGCAAATCTGCCTCTGCAGACTTTCAGTGTCAAATCTGAGGTTCAGGGCGTACACACACTATGTACAGTTGCGTTGAACCGGGCCAAAGCACACTTGTCCCCCCTCCCGTCTCCCCCGACGGCCCGCACTCACATTACATTCGGGCCTGGGCACGTTTACGTCATCGATGACGCGCTGTTCAGTTTAGGAAGAGAAGCGCTCTCGCTCAGCACAGTGGAGATTTCTTTTGTTATATTGTTTATGTCGTGTGATATGTGGTGACACACAGTCTAATATGTCGCCGAACAGATCAGCCACTTTTGACGCTCATAAACAGTCCTCGTCTACGACAGTTTGCGTTCATTGAACAGAACGAATGATTAATTAATCCATATGAAACAGTCCCTTTTTAAAAGTCACGTCTCGCTTTCAGTTTCGGGCTCGGGCACGCTTGCACTCACACTGTAAGCGTACCGCGCCTGAGCCCAAGTGAACCGCGCTCTGGCCCACCTCTTCCAACCGGGCCAGGGCCGGCCAAGTGTACCGTGCCCGAGCCCGATTCAGAGCACTCACACTTCTCAAACGATCCGGGAAACGGGCCAGGGCACGGTTCGGATAGCATAGTGTGAGTACGTCCTTACAGTACAAGAGAATGACTCACAGTCCGAAGTTTTTTTTATAAAAATGATTAAAAATAGTCCTCACATACAGTTGAAGTTTTATTATTAGCCCTCCTGTATATATTTCCCCCAATTTCTGTTTAATAGAAAGACGATTTTTTCTTCAACACATTTCTAAACATAATAGTTTTAATAACTCATCTCTAATCACTGATTTCTTTTCTCTTTGCCATTAATACAGCACATAATATTTGACTAGATATTCTTCAAGACACTAGTATTCAGTTTAAAGTGACGTTTAAAGGCTTAACTGGGTTAATTAGGGTAAAGTTAGAGTAATTAGGCAAGTCATTGTATAACAGTGGTTTGTTCTGGAGACAATCCAAAACAAATATTGCTAAAGAGGGCTAATAATATTGACCTTAAAATGGCTCTAAAAAATAAAAAACTGCTTGTATTCTAGTCGAAATAAAACAAACTTTCTCCAGAAGAAAAAATATTATAGGAAATACTGTGAAAAATCTTCTGATAGGGCTAATAATTTTGACTTCAAATCAACACTGTAAAAAAATTAACACTAAATTGACAGTAAATGACTGGCTAATAATTGCATTACTTTCACAGTAAAATACTGTATGTAAATTCACAGCAAATTACTGTGAGGTAGTTTACAGTAATTGATTGTGAATTTGTTGCATTAAATTACAGTGAATTTACAGCCATATGGTGTAACTTCACAGCAGAGAGTAAAGTCCATTACTGTGATTTCACAATATCATCTTGTAGAATTAACTATATTTTACTGTGAAGCAGAATTTCCTCGGCTAGTCATTCTGACATTTACCCTGACTGAAATCATTTTGGGTGTTTAAGAGTGTTGGGTTTTATGAATAAATTACTTTTGTTCCAGTTTATTAAATTTTTGGCTGAGCACAAAGTTATGTTCATTAAAAATGATTTCATATTTCCATGTTAACCTTATACAATTGAATATAGGTGCAGTGCACCCAAAAATGAAAATTTACTATGACATTCATGTCGTTTCATAACAGGATGATTTTTCTTTCAAGTTATTTTTGATGTAACCAAATTGTTTTTGGGGCTCAATAACATTCTGTTATTTCTAAATATCTAAAAAGTGCCTATACGAGCATAAAAGTTAATTTGTATTAATGTCTATGTTGAATGAATTAAAAAAAAAAGTTTGAATTCCTATAACATGCAAAAGATATAGCCCTTTTTACAGTAATTTGCTGTAATCATGCTACCTGCATTAATTTCACAATAAAATTACGACTACAACACATTACTGTGAATTTTTACAGTTCAATCCTGTTAAGTGATACTAATGTAATTTACTGTGAAAAATTACTAATATACAATTATAATTATTAATTTAGTTGTGAAAATATAACAAATTTTTACAGTGTATATGATTCTAAACTGGGATGATGTATTTCTTATTTTGTACAGGAGCCAATATCATTTTCCAGAAATGGAAACAAATTGCAAGCCAGTGCAAAAACAAAAAAATAATAAAATAAATAAATAAATAATAATAAAAGACCATGGTTTCCAGCACATGTTATTTAACACCTCCCCGTAATCCTCCAGAGCAATGCTAAACCCCTGCAGTGATGATCTAAAGGCAGACGGCAATTTCATTTTCCTATCACACACGCCACAGCGCACATTTCTAAGCCTGTTTCGTTCTAGTCGATATTGCGGGATCTCCATTAGTTGCTATATTGTCATTGAAACAGATAGCCTCTGATCCCCGCCTGCCATCTGCCAACATAAAAAAAAGAAATCCACCTACAGCACAGCACAAGTCCCAGATAAACGCAAAAACAAATAGATGAGCATTATATGATGACAGTGTTAAGCCTCTTTAAGGTGCAGAGCGCGCTTCATTTCTCAAATTAGACCAACTAGATCTTTAAATGGGCCTTGCATCTTGTTATTATTATATTTGAGTGGAATGCATTGCTGTGTTTAATCCCTTGTAATAATGCTTCATTGATTGTTGCTGTGAGCTTGTTGAGGTTTTTTAAGGATGACAGATTGAGGTGTCTTTCTGTTATTTCATTCATTCATTTTCTTTTTTCAGCTTAGTCACTTTATTAATCCGGGGTTTCCACAGCGGAATGAACTGTCAACTTATCCAGCATATATTTTACGCAGCGGATGCCCTTCCAGCTGCAACCCATCACTGGGAAACATCCATACAATCTTATTCACACACAAACACTACGGACAATTTAGATTACCCAATTCACCAATACCACATGTTTTTGGACTTGGGGGAAACCAGAGCAACACAGGAAAAAACTTCACACAAACTCCACACAGAAATGATAACTGACCCAGCCGGGGCTCGAACCAGCGACCTTTTTGCTGTGAGGCAATTGTGCTACCCACTGCGCCACCGTGCTGCCCCTTTCTATTATTTGTTATCTATAAGTTGTTTAATTATTTTCTTATATATTGTTTAGGTATTATTTCTGAAGAGCTTCAGTTTGATTCACTGCTGTTTTT
>CAIGQS010000592.1:0-20684 GCA_903798195.1 Danio kyathit | reverse complement strand
CAATCTCTTAAAAGTTAGACCAAGGCAGATATAATATTTTTGCTAGTGAGGGCCTTATGTGCTGTGTTTATTCCAACCAACCAGGTTAATAATGTGTTGTATTACCTTAACAGGTTAAATGATCTGTATGTGTCTGAAATTTTATGCTTGGATTTAAACAAAACCTTTTTTATTTGCAATACATTGGTGTAAATGAAAACTTAGTAATACGAATGTATTCATCTTGTAACATTTGATGTCAGATAGTTACAATCGTACCAGAGATTTTACTACGTGCAATCTCTTGGAGCCTGTTAATAATTGACCGTGGCTACGCTGGTACGGGGCGTGGCCCCGCCCTTCATGGCAGTCGGTCATTGGGTGACAGTGTTAGAGGAATGGATCAATACGTGTCCCTTAATACTCCCTGCAGCCCTAAAAACTTTGCTTTTAGCATCAAGCTGGCTCGTGACTGATTTTGCTCTCTGCCCCCTTTCGCCTGCCCGGACACCGCGCCGCATGTGATTGGGTCACCAAAATGCAAACCTCTTAAGTTTCGGACGCGAAACTCACCACGAATCAGCAGCGTCCGCTACCCCGGTAACCCAGGACAACGACCTCGCCTGATAGTGTTTTGAGTGCACGCGAGGAGTTTTGTCCACGGACAGAGGAAACTGGCTCGTTCCAATAGCCAGAGGAGATTATTGACAACACACACGTACTGTATATTCACTCACCACGAACAGGAAATAAAACTGCGGCATTTTTATTTGTTAATGTCTTGCAGGCAAAAAGTTTGTTGTAACGCACCGCTACTGAACATGTACGAGTAAAATATTACTGAATAATTAGTAATGACTTACACTACTGTGTTACAGGAAAATGTGATACGTTACTGTAAACATTACTTTTGTAACGCATTACTCCCAACACTGCCCATAACTATCTGCTGATAACCACTGATAAGGTCCATTCAATCGAGTGATATCATTCGAATTGGCTGTGTTGGGTAACGTACAACACCAATTCCAAAAAAGTTGGGAATTTTGAAAGTGCAATAAAATCTAGTGAAGACCTAGTTAAAGTCTTTAAATATCACTTAAGCTGAATACTAGTATCTTGAAAAATATCTAGTAAAATATTATTTACTGTCATCATGGCAAAGATAAAATAAATCAGTGATTAGAAATGAGCTTTTAAAACATTATGTTTAGAAATGTGTTGAAAAAATCTTTTTTAAATCTGCAATTAGAGAAATCAACATGAAGACAATAACAAAATAAAGCATTAAAGTCGCTACTGGTGGTCATCACAATCCAAAAATAAATATTGAAAATAAATCAATATTGACATAAAAGAACTGGTTTAAATGTGTCAATCAATTTATCTAAACATCTTGCAAAATGAAAATTAAATGTGAAAACATTGTCTATAAAAACCCATTGTCAGTGTGGGATTAACATTCTATTTTCACCCAATTATCACTGACATTGCTGTCCAAGCTGATGTCCAATAAATAATAATAAGAAAATCTAAACAATTACAATAGTCATGCAAAAGTAGTTTACAACTTTTCTGGAATTGGGGTTTCATATTTTACAGATTGTTGTTTTTAATTTGTCTAATTTTGGTCCCCAATGAAAATATTTTGATGTGAGGAGAGATAACCATCCTGAATGAATTAATGTTTTTTTTATTTTTTTTTTTTATTATATATTTGCAACAGTGTTCTACTATACAAACAAAATTTTATAGGGTCCGGGGTCAGCTCTGAATAGCCTAGTGGCTGTCTGACCTACGACTTCTGTCTCTATCCAATCTTGGAAGAATATATGACTCGTTATGGACTCCTGTACCTCTTTGGAAACAGTCTATGCCGGTTTTAAAGAGCCCCTATTATGGGTTTTCAAAAATGACCTTCCCTGTAGTGTGCAACACGACTCTAAGTGAAGTGAAATATCCAACTAAGGCTTAAATTTGAAAGTGCACAGTTGTTTAAACCTTGTTTTTGACCTTGCATGCATATCAGCTTGTGTGGAGACCCCAAAACCAAAAATATGACCCTTTTTAATGTATAATAGGGGCTCTTTAACCAATCAGGTAAAAACACCTATATGTATGATGCAGTAGCGATGCATATTACAGTATAATTGGTTTTGTTTTGAGATAAGCAGAGAGGCCTACAAAATTGGTTGTGAGTGTTAAAGCTGGGCTTCTGCTGATGAAACTGCAAACTATATTGAGTAAACTTTCTTTAATGAATCTCTGACTCTGGGTCTTCTTCATCTGACAGACAGGTCATTTTTGAGTTAAAAACTGTCAGTTCCCAACACAAGTAATTTGTTTCTCTATTTTCTTCCAATAAAATCTGCTTAAATGCTCAAATTAACAAAGGTCTAGCCTAGTGAAAAAAAAATCTCTGTCATGACAACTTAACATTACCAATACCACATTTGACCTAAGTTGTATAAATCTGTCATAAACATGGTTGTCATATTTACAAAACACATTTGTTTATCAGTGAAAATGCTGAAAATATATATTTTTTGTAGGTTTGTCAATTAAATGCAAGTTAAGAAAATTGACAAGTCACAGATTTTTTATTTTGTTGCATTTTACAGTGTCCCAACTTTTCTGGAATTGTTGTGAAAAATATTTTAACTGATGAAAAATAATTATTCTGAAAGAATTAATATTTTTATGAAAACTGTTGAATGAATGATTCAGTGACTCTCAATTAGTTGTTAATTATTTAACTATTTAATTAAACCCCCAACACTAATGCACAGACTGACATTACTCATGAGGGTTTTGTACTGTGAATATTTGAGAGGAAAAAAAATCACTAACATATAAAATTAAAGAGATTTTTTAGAGTCCAGCAACTGCTCATAGCTAAAAAAGGGTCATGTTTGATTCCCACTTCAGTGAAAGTCATGAATAAAAACAGTTTCTTACCAACACATTGAACTCCTGATCCTGCTAAAAAGTTTGTTTCCACTGCTAAAAATGAAGCCAGATTCACATGTGCAATAATAACCTCTCAGTATTCACATTTTGCATTAGAGCCACAATCAGTGTTTTCCTCCACACATTCATTGATGTCTGAAATGAGAAAAAATATATATATTCAGATGCAGTTTCTGCTGCTGGTCATGTGAAATATTTTTAAAGGGATGACAGATAATTATCCTGAATTAATTAATGTTTCTTATTATTTGTATAATTTTATTTTGAAACAGTTGAATGAATGATTCAGTGATCATAACAGTTAGTTGTCGCCAATGCAATGCAAATTTTACTGCAACTAAAATCTCCAAGACTAATACATGAACTGAAATTTTTTTTATCAGAGTTGCACAGTGAATTATTGGAAGAAAAAAAAAACTGAAAGTTTAATAAACAAAATGGTTAATTAAAGAAATTTAATTCATTAAAAATGTAAATAAAAAAAAAATGGTAATGGTTTGATTCCCAGTAATGAAGCAAAAAACGTTTTTTGTTTTTTTTTCCAACACACTGAACTCTGGTTTTGTTAAAAATGTTTTGATTCCGCTGCTGGTTATGTGAAATATATCAAATCAGACTTTTTTTCTTTTTTTCTTTACCTTTGCACTGAATCCCATCTGCTTGTGTGAAATTAACAGTTGGTTTAGCACCCTCTGGTATGAACCCTGTGTGACACTGACAGTAGTAGTGCCAACAGTGTTTAAGCAGTTTGTATTTTTTCCACAAATGAGTTCCTGCTCACATCATCTTCATCTAAAGTAATGACAGAAAACAAGGGAACAACCATAGCTTTCGTAATGTATTCTCAGTTAACATATAACTTCATCAGCAAATCCTTTTGCAAATCCTCCAAACAAATCTGTCACAACAAATTAATATTACAAAGACAACATGACCAACATAACGTGGCCAATTTTGATCAAAATTTGTTTATATTTACACAATATATATTAAAATATTATATTTGTTTGTATCAGACTAAATTTCCTAGTGTATTCCTGCATAAAGTATAAAGATTGAATTTAATTAAGTAATAAAACAGACTGACAAAATGCTAGTTTCTTACCATCACACTGAACTCCTTGTCCTACAATATATGTCTCCTTTCCATTGTTGGGAGTGTAGCCAGTTTTAATATGCAGCCATAACCTCCTTGATTATTGACACATTCTGCATTTGGACCACAATTAAAGCTGGTATCCACACATTCATGATGTCTGAAATGAGATGAACAGAGATTCAGATGCTGTTTCTGCAGCACAGCTGCCACATGAAATACATCACATCACATTATTACATCTGCCTGCATAAAATTGCTAGCCATGTTGAGGAAAATACACACAATTGCAAAAAAATGTTGGGATGTTTTGTAAAAAGCAATACAATCATGAATATGTCATTTGCTGATTCTCTTTAACCTTTATTTATTCAACAAATGTAAAGAAAAGGTTTCCAGTGCTAAATTGTATTTTGTAAATATTAAACATATTGATTTTGATGGCTGCAACATGCTCCAAAAAAGTTGGGACAGAGGGATCCCTAAAAAAAAGTGTAATATTAGTATCTTAGTATTCTTTCAAACTAAAAGTAAGTAAAGTTATTTTCAGTTTATGTACTTCTCTAAAATGTACTTCCTTTAGTATATTTGACTATAACTTGTTCACTGACTTATTCAATATAGTTAAAAGTTTAGTTGTTTTTACTTTTTGAATGAATGGCCTATTATGTATTTTTTTTTTTCACATAATATTACATATTCTAAGGACATATGCTGCCTAAAAAACATATGCCAGAGTAATTGGCGGTTCATTCTACTGTGGCGACTCTTGATAAATTAGGGATAAGCCAAAGGAAATGAATGAATAAATGATTAAATGAATTACATATTCCATCAGTTTCAGAGAAAAGGCTTAGTCCTAGTCTAAATTGCATGTTTGAGCGGTCTAAACTAGAAATAACTTGCAGTGACAGATCTTGAAATACATCAGTGTCACTGTTTTGTCTCAAGATGCTCACAAGTCATTTGTTTCTCTTCTTTTTTTTCAATAAAAGCTCCTTAAATGCTCAAATTTAACTAAGGTCTACCCAAGTGAAAAAACAAAACAAAAAAAAACATTACCAAGAAAAACGACCAACATAACTTGTCCTAAATCTGTTGTAAACATGATTGTCATGAGTATTTAAAATGAACAAATATGGGACTTTTTTTTAAGTATATTTGTTTTGTAGCCATCAAAATTAGTTTATTCATAAAATACATTTAAGTTTATCAGGAAAATGATAAAAAATATATTTGTGTACTTTTTTCAAAAAGAGAAATGACAATGAAAGATTCTTGATTTTGTTGCATTTACAAAGTGTCCCAAAGTGTCCAAACTTTTCTGGAATTGTTGTTGTGTATTTTATTACTTTAGTAAATTACTTATTTACTTTAGTATTTACTTGTCTAATTTGGTCCTCCAATGAAAATATTTTAAGTGATGACCGATGTTTTTTATTTATTATTAAACATATTGAATGAATGATTCAGGCACTCTCATAGTTGTTGCCAATGCAATGCAAATTTAACTATGTAATTAAAACCCAGAAGTTTATTCCACTGTGGTGATCTCTGAAATCGAAAACTAAACTGAAGGAAAAAATGAATGAATGAATAATTAAAACCCCCACACATCCACAGACTGACATTACTTTGAGGGTTTTGTACTTTTTTTAATATAAACATATACAGTTAAAGATATATTTAGAGTTCAGCAACTGCTCATAGTTTGATTTCCTGTCTAATGTAAAGTCAGGAATCAAAAAACAAAGCAGTTTCTTACCAACACAACTGAACTCCTAGTCCTACTAAAAATGTTTGTATCCACTGCTGGAAATTGAAGCCAGATTCACACGTGCAATAATATCCTCCTTCAGTATTCACACATGTTGCATTAGAGCCACAATCAGTGTTTTCCTCCACACATTCATTGATGTCTGAAATGAGACAAACATATTCAAATGCTGTTTCTGGAAATATTTTAAAGTGATGACAGATAATCATCCTGAATTAATTAATGTAACATCCGGGGGTTGTAGGTTAAACTTCCCAGAGTTGATATATTTTACTACCAAAATTACTTTTATGAGTACCGTCTCCAAAAGTCTTCGAGTAAAATCACTCTGTGACATTTTATCTACAAGATTCTGGACAGGCCCATCCCTGTCTGGTTTTCTAAGACATGCCAAAGTGAAACCGCTTTTCTTTAGTCTACACACACACAAACATTTTTCAGTTATTGAATTGGACTCCTAGAACCTCAAAATTCAAAGGCATTGTGTGTGTATAATCTATATATTTTTCTCCTTAAATTCTAACACTTTAATATGTAATTTTCAAGGCATAGATAAATTAGGAAGCTGCCATAAGCTGTCATATTTGGGATCGTTCTGCTCTGTACACAATTTTACAGCTCATGAATTTCATTTTAACATGTTATTTCATACGAGAGTTAAAGTTTGTTCCTGTCTTGGGACAGCACAGACCAGTGAGGAGGAACACCGCGCCGCATGTGATTGGGTCACCGCCATGCAAACCTCTTAAGTTTCGGACGCGAAACTCACCACGAACTCAGCAGCGTCCGCTACCCGGTAACCCAGGACAAAGACTCGTCTCACCAGCGAGGGAATCCCAAAGACGTCACCCGAAGCCACCCTTTCTCGAGCGCCACGTGGTTCCTCAGGCCAGCCCGGCGAGGGAAACTCGAATCAAGAAGACTTTAACACACTCGCGCAAGTAACACGAACAACTGTGTCTCTTTCTGATTTGGTGCCTATGATCTTAAGCAGTTAAAGAGAAGTCAAATCTCTGCTTTTGTGGTTTCTCAGGAGTTTCTAAGATCTAGTACGAAATATAGATTAATGTGGGATCGTTGTCAACTCATTTTGCATCCTCTGAACTGCTGTGGTATGTGGTGTGAATGTGTGTGTGCGTTTGTTTGTTGTTTGGCCTATTACGTAGTTAGCCTCATGTATCGTAGTGTAGCTCAATAAATCTTGTTCTCCTTTGTAAGAACTGTGTTCTTGTTATGTGCTTCTAAGTCATTGCCTCAAGCTGTAGATCGTGTTACCTTGCTCAAAGTTAACCCTATTCTGTGTTATGTTATTATCGTTGGCCACGGAAATAATATAGACAAGATTAGAAAATGCGGTGTCTCTATTGTGGGACACATTTCAGATAAAGTGTGAATCTTTTATCTGATTCAATCCGACTCAATTGAGTCAAATCAATGATTCGAATCTTCAAGATCTGAGTCATTGATATGAGCTTTGATATCGATCTTATAATGTAGGTTGATTTCTTACAAATTGATCACCACAAAACTTGCAATGTGAGCTAACAAAATTCATATGGTTAGTTGGATTCTTGGGGACTTTAAAGGCCTTATTATTAATATTATTATAGCTAACTTTAAACTAGGTGTGCCTTGTTTATCATATTTCTAATCCTTCGGTCAGATATCAAAATCAGTGTTACTGTAACAAGACATAAGAGATGACTGATTTAACGAATCCCAGTGACTCGTATTTACTGTCTGTGGAGTGAGCTGTGGTCAATTCATGAATGAAACTGAGTTTATGAATGAAATCACCAGCGCAGCATACTGATCGCTCATTGGCGTATCATTACAATGATACAACACACCCCCGGAAAAGCAACAAAAGCCTTTCAGGTTTGAACTTATGACACCGCTCATGTCACAGACCAGGTAAACAAGCCGCTAGTGGCTAACATCAGCTAAGTTCAAGCAAGCAAACACTTTGCATTAATACCAGCTATTAGTATAAGGCTAACCACAACATAAACTGCAACAACCCTTAAATGCATCTTTCTCTGCTCTTCCTCAGTTCACCCACTACTGTCTCAAAGTGGTCTCAGATGGTCGATTGTTTGGATTGTCTTTTTTTTTTTACTTTAAGTATTTCATTTTTCCTGTTATAATTTTATCCAAACAATATTTGGTATCTAAGTATAGATTATTGCCCCTGAACACACATATTGGCATGTACTGCGTTTTGAACGTACTATATAGTAAAGTATTTCAATTAATCTGTAGTGGTAATATTATAGTTGCTATGGTAAACACAAAATATAAACAAATTACCCAGTGCTGTAGTTTTTTTACAATATAGGGTATATTTTACTACAATTCACCACACTTACTGTAGTAAAACTACATTTGTATTTCATTTTAGGGTTCACTATTCTTAATACTACAGTATGCTGAAGCATTCATTAACAAGTTGTAAATAATACTAGCCTAAAACATAGGCAGTATACCTAACACTCAAAAAACTCTAGTATTTATTATAGAATTTACCTTAACATGTAGGTAAATAGTGTAGCAATATATAAACCATAACAAATTCTTGGGATAACAATTTAACAGGAGGATCTCTGGAGAGCAAAGCACGAAAATAGGAGGAAACACAAGGCACAATTGTGAGTCTGCATCATCTGACGGAGCGAGAGCAGATCATTCGCACGTGAGCAGATAGTGTTTTGAGTGCACGCGAGGGAGTTTTGTCCACGGACAGAGGAAACTGGCTCGTTCGCTCGCTCGTATTACAGGAATAAGCTCTCGACTTGTAATACTGCGTTGACGACATTTGTCAGTAAAATAACGCCATATGCACGTACGTCCATCTCGCGAATGACCTTCTGTCTTCTGCTATTTTCATCTATTTGCGATTTTCCGCTGCGCGTTAGGGCTTAATGTTACTGCCAACGGGCTGAGCCAATAGCCCGCACCTCGAGCTCAGAGGTTATTAAACACACGTACTGTATATCACTCACCACGAACAGGAAATAAAACTGCGGCATTTTATTTGTTAATGTCTTGCAGGCAAAAAGTTTGTTGTAAACGCACCGCTACTGAACATGTACCGAGTAAAATATTACTGAATTAATTAGTAATGACTTACACTACTGTGTTACAGGAAAATATGATACGTTACTGTAATACAGATATGGCTACTAAGAACGCGCGTTTCTTCCTGCGCAGTACTGCATTTTGTGATCCGTGTCACGCGGCGTACCGCAGCTGTAAAGGCCACATTTTCAATTTAAAAAAAAAACAATTCTGTGCTTTACGCAATAACCCAGGTGGCGCAAGGAACAACGCTTTTCCATTGACTTACAGTATTTGTATACAAGAGCGCTCGATTCAGCTCCCTCGATGCATCCAGCTGGGCTTCTTTATTTATTTATTTTTATTTATTATTTAACAGGCCCGGTTTGGCTAATTGGGAGGCGGGAGAATTTCCCGGTGGGCCGGTGCGTTTTTTAGCCGCAAGGGCCTGTGTCCGTAGCTGCTTGCATCCACAGCATTCGCACTTTTTTCATTATTGATCATAGCCTCACTTTTATCCATTATTTTATTCATTATTTTGCCGCAACTTCGCATTTTTATTTATTTATTTAGGTAATACTGGTCAAAGGTGTTGCAGAGGACTGTATAATTCTTGATCCAAACGCACCGGTATGACTACCATTGTGGTCCAGTGGTCAGCACGTTGGATTATGACGCCGCCAGCCCGAGTTCGAACCTCGTCAGGATTATTTATTATTTATTTATTTGTTAAGACATAATACTGTTTGGGTTACTTACTGTATATTGGTGGACATATTTTATTTTAAGTTACTGACATTAAGGCAGTAATATATGTTTATTGTGATAATATGTACAGTTTCGCTTTTACAGGTCTTATCAATGAAAAGTTATGCAACGATACCGTTTACATAAACAGACGGATCATGGCTTCAGCACAAAACGAGTGCTTTAAATCATATTTATTCTCTTATTTCTTTCCGTTTTATTTCGAATAATATAAATGTTTAAAGTTTTAGGTAAAGACATCAAACTATGCCCACACATGCAAGTTATACTATTCTATAACTGGTAAATGAGTGAAATCAGCATAACCGTCATCACGCTTCACGTATTGCCTATTATCCAACTAATCATCAGTGTTAGGAAAAAGTGAAATGTTACAATCTAATGTCATTTAAAAAATAGTAGCTAAATGGGTGTAACTAGTTACATTTTAAGGCATAGGCTAGTGTAGCCAGAAAAATAGGGCCATAAGCTACGAGTCAAAATAAAATCGATATGCTAACTGTATTTTAGCCATTAACATAGGCCTACAGTATATTTTCTGGTGTTTAATTTTTTTTTTTGTATGCTTTTCTCAACACATATTTTATCTACATCTTTATGGCGCGGTTAGCTAAAATTATAAAACACAGCAGTTTTTATGTCATTGTTGTATTCATATTTTGTATTATCTCCAAATGAATAAATAAATAAATACAGAAACAAGCATCATTACTCTTTCACTCCATTTCTCACACACGACGTGCATGGACCTTTTTTAACATGACAAAAACTCTGAAAAACCGACACAACATTAACATTCTTGTAATTTATTTATTTATCTCCCCACATTATTAATTATTTATAATGTATTTATGCAGGAAGTTTATTTATTTATTTGCGTATTTATTTTATTTATTTACTCATTATTTATTTATTTATTTATTTGCATATGTATTTATTTATTTGTGCATTTATTTATTTATTTACTCATTTATTTTTATTTGCATATTTATTTATTTGTGCATTTATTTTATTTATTTACTCATTTATTTATTTATTTATTTGCGTATGTATTTATTTATTTGTGTATTTATTTATTTACTCATTTAATACTTATTTGCGTATTTATTTTATTTATTTACTCATTTATTTATTTATTTATTGTGTATGTATTTATTTATTTGTGTATTTATTTATTTACTCATTAATTATTATTTGCGTATTTATTTATTTATTTGCGTATTTACCTATTTGGAGAACAACCCGGTTTGGCTAATCGGGAGGACCGAGAGAATTCCCGAGGGCCTGTGTCCGTAGCTGTTGCAGGTGTGTAAAAAATTAGTTATTCAAAATGCACCATTATCACAGTACTATTGTGGTCTAGTGGTCAGCATGTTGGATTATGACCCGCCAGCCCGAGTTTGAACCTCGTCAGGATAATTTTTTTTTTTTGTTAGGCTAAGACATGTAATACTGTTTGGGTTACTTATATATGTGTACATATTTATTTTTATTTTTGTATGACCACCGTTACGAAGGACTGCATATCTATAAAGAAATTTGCACAGAATAAATAGAGATATTGCCGGAAAGTACATTGTGATGTTTGAAAGAATTGGGAGATTTAGCTCCCTTTAATGTTCTCATATTTATGAAAAATTTGAAGTTCTAAAGTAGCTGTTTCCTTGAAAAAGACGTGATGTGTCATTAAAAACAGAATTATTTTAATATAGTCAGTCGTGAACTGAAATGGTGTTTTGATGCATGTGTGTGTGTGTCATATTTATAGTATCTGAAATCACACACACTATACCAGTTCTCTCCTGTCTTTCTCCTCTTCACGGGCTTTTCTGTCTCTCTCTCTCTGTTCTTCTCCATAAGGTCGGAGAATATGGGTGAAGCAGGGCGACTAACATTGTTAATACAGATTAATTGTATTAAGATGTCGCTAACATTTAACACCAGGTGGAAAATAACTTTTTATAGAATATTTATTATTCTTATTATCCTGATTAAATACCTTGTGACTCATTTTATATACTTTATTTAAATTTTTAAACAAAAACATTTTCATTTCTACTGAAAATAAATGTATTTTCAATCTGATATGTAATGAGGAAAAAAAGAAGACAAACATAGCGGACAAGCAGACACACACACACACACACACACACACACACACACCCACACACACACACACACACACAGAGAGAGAGAGAGAGAGAGAGAGAGAGAGAGAGAGAGAGAGAGAGAGAGAGAGAGAGAGAGAGAGTGCCGGCTGGGTAGTTTAAATGGCACCCTGGGCGAACCACCTGCTTTTAGAAATGTACTTAGAAACAAATAAAATTGTTATTATTATTATTATTATTATTATTATTATTAATATTATACAATTATTATTCTAAATAAATAACAGAAATCAATCCTAAATTTAGCTGGGAAAAATGTAGACATGTAGGGATTACTACTTTAAATTAATACACTTGCATAAAGTAAATCGTAACTCAAAGCTTTTACTGGGGCTCGTTTTTTTTCGCAGTTTTACCTTGCAAACATACTGACGTTTTTGTTTAGATTTAGCCACAATTCACACAATACTGTCTGACTATAGCGGAGCTTGCTGTGTGCATTAGTTCTTAGATTTTTGAGAGTGAGCGCGTTCAGGCATCCGCAGTCTGCTAAACTGCAGTCTGCCGCAATACTTTTTAAATATAGGTATTACATTTTCCCATTTGTGTTGCTGCTATGTGTGCATATTTCACACGCACATTAAAAAAACCAAAACGAAATTGAAACACATGATACAAACTGAAACTGGGCAGTTAGCCTAATTTAAACAGTTTCAAAAAAACATAACAGTAATTTGAAGGAGATCACTGACGTTTTGAAAAAAAAAAAAAAAAAAACGAATTTAATTAATATTTTTTTTAGTGTCTGACACATTAGGTATTGCATTTTAAAATACTGATTTATTTTAACATGCGAACAGCAGCATACAGCACATAATAACAACAGAAACTCTTCAAGTACCAGCGTTTCCAACAGCATAAAAAAATATATAAATAAAAAGAATTAAATAAATAGGCCTGCCCAGATGTTTCACCTAAACTACAAATTTAGATTACAAAGAAAATACTAACCGAATCCTTTTTAAGGACCGGCATATGCTTTCCCGCCCATCATATGTTTTTTTTTCAGCCAAATAAAAAAAGCCAATATTTTTAATATAAGTCATTATTTTAAAGAGTATGACGCTTGAGCATCTTATTTTACCATAACTTCTGTGCTTTCTTTTTCTGTCTCGCTCGCGGTTCATGAACCGCATGATATGTTGATCTTCTTATTAGGCTACTAATAATTTTATTTATTACATATATTATTGCATTAAATTGCATAGATATTTTATAGTTTATATAGCTATAAACTGAACGCCTCAGATTGGTGCGGAGTTATCATGAGATCAGGCTGGTGCATTCCATGACGAATCCTTCACCTGCCTTACACACGCTCTGCTTGTCTGTTAGGCTACGGACTAAGACATACAGACAAAATGACGAGCACGAACTTAGAATTGTTCTCTTTAAGCTACATTATGAATTAGAATTTTAAAAAAATCCTTTTAGAATCTATTCTATTTGAATTCTGTATGTGTTCTTTTGTTCAGGCTTAAATACCATGAATTAATTTGTAAGTCAATTCTTTCGTTTAATAGTTTTAGTAGGACTAATCCAGGAAGGAATCATTCGATTTCATAATTAATTATTAAAATATAATCTTAATTAAAACAAGGATAGGCATTAATAAGACGGTCGTGGAAGCGAATTCGAATTATATTCAGAGCTTCGTAGTTTAAAATAGGCTAACAGTCAGTTAGTATAAGATAACACACACAGCTGCCTAAATAAATAGGCTATAAAATACACAGTTGATCATTTAGGTCTATTAAAGTATTATAAAAAAAAACTGTAGGCCTACTGAAAGAAAAAAAAGTACAAGAAAGAATGCCGCTTTGAAACAGAAACTTAGTTTGTCAACATGCTTTAATTTTAGACAGTTATTTTACATTTTTTTGTTACAAAAAAAAAATTTGAGTTAGACTAGAGAAATTTCATGTTGGAGCGGGATCTGAGCGGTATTGGTCAACCCAGGCTCATTCTGAGAACGTAGTCCCGTGGTTGGCGAGCGTGAGCGGAATGTTATCGGAGCTTGCTTTGGTCAGTGACTGAGTGGAGCGCCGACCATGGAGCGGAATGCTTAGCGGAGCTCACATGCTCTGCTGGATACCAAGGAGTGGGGCTGTGTAGCGCCTTTGAGTAGCGTGCCATCCAACTGCTGGTGAGGGAGAGCACGCATAAGTGCGCAAAGCTGGTATATATATAACCAAAAGCAAGATCATATTATAAATGTTTCTTTAACGATATACTTACCGAAATTTAATCAGTTTACCCCTCGAATAGTAGCTAATTTTTAATTGCACCGTTAAGAAATCAGGGCACTCTAGAGCCCTGCAATACTTTGTAATAAAATAACGCTCTAACCGTTTTTTTTTTTCTAGAAAACCGTTTTCGGAATTTTTGTTTAATAAGGAACGCAAAAACAGAAACGAAAGAAATATCAATTCTGCTTGGAGTGAACCGATTAATTTTTTTTTGTTTTTTAAGCCCTGGTTATAAGACAGTGGGCAACTTTTTTTTCTGAACTGAAATATTTGCCTGCTATCCAGCTTTTTTAAATACAAACATGTTGTTGAAATGTATATAAAAAATATTAACTAATCACGTTCCAAAAAGTTTGTAGAAAAAAAATGTACAGCCACAGTGAAGTTTATTCTTAGCCGCAATTTCTTTCATTTTCAGTGCGTTTCTTGAACTCTGTCCTTTTTTCAAAAGCAAAACTTTCGAAGGCCTTTAGTTTTGCACAGCCAGACAGCAGCAATTCCCCCTACCCCCATTCCGCTTTTCGTATGCTAATGTTCCCCGCCAAACCTGTTTGAGTTCGAAAGTTTTTTTACTCACAAGCAGGGACGTGCAGTGACATTTTAAAGAGCAGGGGCTCAAGTGGAAAAAGGGCACTTTTTTCTAAATAATAATAATAATAATTGTACCTTAATAAATAAAATATAATAAAGGAGATTTCATCCTAAATTCACCATATGCTCACCCTTAAAAGGATAGTTCATTCAAAACTGAAAATTCTGTCACCATTTACTCACCTTTTACTTGTTCCAAACCTATTTGACTTTTTTTTTTTCTTTTGTCGAACACACAAAATAGTATTTTGAAGAAAGGAGGAAACCTGTAACCAGTGACTTTCATTGTATTTGTTTTAAAAACCAAGATGTACATAAATTATTATTTTTTTTATTGTCTGACAGGGAAAGCTGTCCTTAAAAGAACACGCAATAACTTATACATATATTATATTATTATTAGTA
This sequence comes from Danio kyathit, assembly GCA_903798195.1. NCBI lineage: Eukaryota > Metazoa > Chordata > Actinopteri > Cypriniformes > Danionidae > Danio > Danio kyathit. The sequence continues at coordinate 5,624 of CAIGQS010000592.1, read as the reverse complement.
TTAAAAAAATAATTATTATCCCCAGGAAAAAGGGCACTTTCTCTCCAGGAGAAAAAAAGGCAGGGGCTCAAGCAAATGAATGCAAGCACAACCCACCTCTGCACATGACTGCAAGTGATGTTAGAAATGGGAAAAAATAAAAAATAAATTATGAGGTGCGCTATTTGCACTTAGCCTAAACAGACATTCCAAAATCGGCCTGTGCCCATAATGCTAATTGGTTAATCCGGACCTGCTTATGAATTGTATTATCGAACGCATATTCGTATATCTCTATTAAAGAGAGAGAGAGAGAGAGAGAGAGAGAGAGAGAGCAGCACCATTTAAACACATTAAAATGATCCGCTGCAATACTTTGAATATAGTCTATTGTTGCTGCTATGTGTGCATATTTCACACGCACGTTAAAAAAATAAAAAATATGAAAACGAAACGACATGAAATTAAAACACATGAATCAAACTGAAACTGGGCAGTTCGCATTATTTCATACCTCTATGTGTTCTGTTGTCCATGCAGCCTTAAATCCCTTAAATGCCATTAAAGAAATACTAAAGAAATAACTTACAAAATAATTAATGGCATTTAATCATATCAGGATGTCCCTAACATTTAACACCAGGTGGAAAATAATTGTTTATAGAATATTTATTATTCCTATTATCCTTATTAAATACCTATGAGTCGCCTTGTGACTTTATATCTCATTTTATATATTTCATATACTTTATTTTAATTACAAAAAATATTTCCTTTCTATTTAAGATAAATGTATTTTCAATCTGATATGTAGTGGGGGAAAAAAGAAAAACGTGTTCATCCAACGCGCTGGATTCGAACCGGGATCATGATGGTTGGCATCAAAACATGTTACCACTCATAGCCCCACTCTTTTTATCCGTTATTTATTCGTTATTTTGCCCGCAGCTCCGCATTTTTATTTATTTTATTTATTTACTTACGTAAACTGTGGTCAAAAGTGTTTGCAGGATGACTGGTGTAAAACATTTATTGATCCAAACACAGCAGTTTGACAGCACCACTGTGGTCCAGTGGTAAGCACGTTGCATTATGACGCCGCCAGCCTGAGTTCGAACCTCGGCAGGATAATTTATTTATTTTTTTGTTAAGACATATAATACTGTTTGGGTTACTTATATAGGTGGACATATTTTATTTTTATGTTTTGTATGACCACCGTTACGAAGGACTGGATTCATCACGACGTCGGACAGTCACTGAGCTCGCAACAAGCAGGATTATAAGGTAACTAAAATTACCTATATATAAATGTTTACCAATATTTTACCAATATTTTGAATAAATTATGCTAAAGGTTTACCGATTTCACTGTATTTGATCTGTCAATGTATGGGTTTTGCCTTTTGTTAACTGAATGAAGTAGCCGCAGAAAATAGGCCAGGGTAGTGAAAAACTGCTCACGGTCATGTTTTGTCATAATTAGGTCATTAAGTACTAAAACTGTACTATTAAGGCTGTATTTTTTTACAAGTATGTTTATAACGTGCCGAATTCAAAGACAAAGCCATAATTTTTTCTATTGAGCATTTCGCGCTTTTTACCCCTCTCCTTCGGGTTAGCCGCATTCATTAAAACGCCCCTACATATAGGCTATGATATTTTAATCTACAATGAGTTGAGTTTACACGTTGTATTAATCACGCACAGAAAGTGACAACTTGTCAGGCCCGGCGCCATGGATGTCATAACTGAGGGGGGCGTTTTAATCCCATAGAGGGGCACTAGACCTGATGACTGATTTTGGACCCTTTTGTTCCTTTCATTTAGGCTATTTATTCATTCATTCATTCATTCATTTTCTTGTCGGCTTAGTCCCTTTATTAATCCGGGGTCGCCACAGCGGAATGAACCGCCAACTTATCCAGCACGATTTTACGCAGCGGATGCCCTTACAGCCGCAACCCATCTCTGGGAAAGCTATTTATTCACTTATTCATTATTACTTTGCATTACTGCCTAAGTTACTGACTTAAGGCAGTAATATATGTTTTATAGTGATAATAACATGTACAGTTTTGCTTTTACTGGTTTTATCAATTATGCAAGGATATCGTTTAAACAGACGGATCATGGCTTCAGCACAAAACGAGTGCTTTAAATCATATTTTATTCTCTTTATTTCTTTCCGTTTTATTTCAAATAATATAAATGTTTAAAGTTTTAGGTAAAGACATCAAACTATGCCCACACATGCAAGTTATACTATTCTATAACTGGTAAATGAGTGAAATCAGCATAACCGTCATCACGCTTCGCGTATTGCCTATTATCCAACTAATCATCAGTGTTAGGAAAAAGTGAAATGTTACAATCTAATGTCATTTAAAATATAGTAGCTAAATGTGTAACTAGTTACATTTTAAGACATAGGCTAGTGCAGCCAGAAAAATAGGGCCATGAGCTACAAGTCAAAATAGAATCGATATGCTAACGGTATTTTAGCCCTTAAAATAGGCCTACAGTATATTTTCTGGTTTAATTTTGCATGAGCAAATAGCAGTATAGCCTAGATTATATATTTTTTATTAATTAATTGTAAAAAAAAATATATAGAACTTGTTCTTGATATTCAATTTTTTTTAGATTTGTTGATCTCCAAAAACATATTCATCATAAACAAGTTCAGATATAAACAGATATGAAACTGCTGATCATACTGATTACTAATGATTGTTAGGTTTATTGCAAGACTAAGTGTTGTGTTATTAACAGGTGGGGACCAACAAGGTGGAAACACAACAAGATGCTGAGGCCAGTGATTCCTGATGAGGCAATGACAGCCTAGACCTGGAAAGTTCTCCAGCATATGGATGGATGCAAGTTTTTTTTTTTTTTTTTTTGCCGGAAAGTACATTGTGATGTTTTAAAGAATAGTTTTGGAGATTTAGCTCCCCTTTAATGTTCTCATATTTATGAAAAACATTTGAAGTTCTAAAGTAGCTGTTTCCTTGAAAAAGACGTGATAGTGTCATTAAAAACAGAATTATTTTAATATAGTCAGTCGTGAACTGAAATGGTGTTTTGATGCATGTGTGTGTGTGACCGGGCGAAAGAGCGCTCGCTTCCCAGCTCTTGATGCATATTAAATGCATATTAAAACATTTTTGTATGGATTTTTCGATCCTTTGCAAAAAGAAAATTAAAAATGGCTATGACTAATTTTTTTATAGCTTATGTTTGTTTTATTTGGTTTATTTATATTTTGTTATATCCGATTTTTGTATGCTTTTCTCAACACATATTTTATCTACATCTTTATGACGCGGTTAGCTAAAATGACATAAAACAACAGTTTTTATGTCGTTCTGTTGTATTCATATTTTGTATTATCTCCAAATTAATAAATGAATAAATACATAAACAAGCGTCATTACTCTCTTTCACTCCGTTTCTCACACACAACATGCATGGACCTTTTTAACATGACAAAAACTCTGGAAAACCGACACAACATTAACATTCTTGTAATTTATTTATTAATCTCCCCACATTATTAATTATTTATATATGTATTTATGCAGGAAGTTTATTTATTTATTTGCGTATTTATTTTATTTATTTACTCATTTATTTATTTATTTATTTGTGTATGTATTTATTTATTTACTCATTTAATTACTCATTTGGGTATTTATTTATTTATTTCTGTATTTATGCAGGATATTTATATACATACATATATATATATATATATATATATATATATATATATATATATATATATATATATATATGTTAAAAAAAACATTCTATCTATTTTTATTGTTTTTATTGTTTATATATTGCCTTATCAAAACACTTCGGGAGCCACGACGTCCCTCTCCACCCCATTATTTCTTCTAAATGGCACGAAACAGGTGTCATATTCGTTTGTGCTGATTTGTGCAGTTAAATAAACACTTTATTTGTTTTTGTTGTTTATATATATAACCAAAATATTTGGTTAGATTTGTGCTGGTTTGTGCCGTGGAAATGAACATCAGATATTTATTCACGCACAAATATGTTATTTTCGTTTGCTCATTATTTGTGCTCGTTTGTGCTGCCAAAAAAAAATTATTTTTATTTATATATGTTTTTTTATGCTGTTGGAAACGCTGGTACTTAAAGAGTTTCTGTTGTTATTATGTGCTGTATGCTGCTGTTCGCATGTTAAAATAAATCAGTATTTTAAAATGCAATACCTAATGTGTCAGACACTAAATAAAATTATATATGTATGGCACTTTTCTTTCCTTCCTTTTGTTTTTATTTCTCCCTTTTTAAGTTTCTCTCGGATCGGTTTCACTTCCAGTTCTGCTTTAACAAATAAAAAATACAAAGCAAAAATTATTAATAATTAAACTCATCCACCCGCAATTAATCATAATGTACATTTTATTACCCGACCCGACCGACCCGCGGATTATACGCAGCGCGCACGAATATAACCGCCATCCGCGCATCACTACTGGGTATATGTAATAGGCTATGCAACAGCTGTAAAGCGCTTTATATGAAAGCCACAAGACCGATACCTAAAATATGAAACATCATGTGTGCGCGAAAGGCCGGTCAAGTCAAAGCCAGACAGGCACTTTAAGTTCTTCGTAAGGACAGCAAAAATGACAGCAAGGTGCTGCCTTGATATACGGACCTTCCATGCGGACCTTCCAACAAAAACCCGAATTTAATTATATATATATATATATATATATATATATATATATATATATATATATATATATATATATATATATATATATATATATATATATATATATATATTTTTTTTTATACCTGTATGTGTTCTGTTGTCCATGCAGCCTTAAATCCCTTAAATGCCATTAAAGAAATACTAAATAAATATCTTACAAAATAATTAATGGCATTTGATTATATTAGGATGTCTCTAACATTTAACACTAGGTGGAAAATAACTGTTTATAGAATATTTATTATTCCTATTATCCTTATTAAATACCTATGAGTCAGCTTGTGACTTTATATCTCATTTTATATATTTCATATACTTTATTTTAATTACAAAAAAGATTTCCTTTCTATTTAAGATAAATGTATTTTCGATGTGATATGTAGTGGGGGGAAAAAGAAAATTGTGTTTACCAACGCGCTGGCTTCGAACCGGGATCTCGATCATGATTGATCGCCTCAGAACATGTTGCTATACACCTAACAACCACACCACAGACCACCTACTGTTAGATAGAATCTCTGCTATTTTTGTCGGTGTTGCTGCCATATGTGCTGCCATGTGTACAGTCCATATTTCACACGCACATTTAAAAAAACGAAACTAAATTAAAACATGAAACACACTGAAACTGGGCAATTAATTTAAACCGTTTCAAAAAACATAACAGTAATTTAATGTCTGTTGTTATGGAGCCCTTTAGCTCACGTGCTCTGGCTGCTACAGTATATCTGTTCAGTGTGCTCACTATGTTACATAACTGCACCCTGCTGGCCATGTACTGCTTGTGTTAGATCATGTTGCGTATTGCCGCGCATTACTGCGGACATGCACGAGATTTGTTTAAATCACTCGCGCATTCTCAGTAGCCATATCTGTATGTGGCAAT
>CAIGQS010000590.1:6061-20668 GCA_903798195.1 Danio kyathit | reverse complement strand
ATCTAAGAGGCTCTTTTCTTAGCCAAATGCTCTTCGAGTGTCACTATAAGCATCTAAAGCATTTTCTTTTTTGGTTCATTTGCACTTATTTAAAAGGGCAAATTATCTTGAGAGCACAATATTATGAAAGTGGAAAGTTTTGAGAGTGATCTACTTACAGTAAATTGACGAATACAGATGCAGCAGCTTATTTTATATAGACAAATGCAGTACATATACTGTACCACATGTGGGTTAACATCATTTTACACCACGTGAGCTTGGTGTTACTGCAGAGTCGTGAGAGTATTCACAGTATTCAGCATTTGTAGAGTGACAGACGCAGCAAGGTGAGCGTTTCATTACAAACACAACTATAAATTAGCTTCGAGTAATTAGTCTTTTTAAAAAAAAATTATTTTATGTATAGCGTTACGGTGGCTCAGTGTAGAAAAATTACTGCCAAAATGCACATTTAAATAATACAATCAATACATAAATACACTACCATTCAAAAATAAATGACTAAAAAATTCATATTTTAATTAAAGAGCCCCTATTATGCATTACAAATGTTATATTTTGGTTTTTGAGGTCTCTAACATCAGGCTGATATGCATGCAAGGTCAAAAAACACTTTCATTGTCTTATAATATGCGTTTATTTGTACCTAATTATCCCAGCGACTTCCATATGATTCGTTCAGTGATTCATTTGTTCCCAAACCTCTCCTTAGCGCCATGCTAATCTGCGATGATGGTCCGATGACCAGTCTGTTGTGATTGGTCGTTTCCTATACATGGGTTGTAGCTGAAAGGGCATCTGCTGCGTAAAAACATATGCCAGAATAATTGGTGGTTCATTCCTCTGTGGCAACAACTGATAAATAAGGGACTAAGCCGAGGGAAAATGAACAAATGAATATATATTAATCTACTAACATGCTATTCTCTTATGTGACCGTAGACCCTTCAACATATTGGATGGTTCATTAGCGGTGGCTCACTGTCGCCTCATAGCAAGAACAGATCAGCCACTTTTGACGCTCATAAACAATCAACATAAACAAACATAAAGTCCTCGTGCTGCAGGAATTAGGAGGTTTGCTGAAGGTGCAGCTGTGGTGCAGTGAGGGGTTTACGTCTTTAATAAACTACGACAGTTTGTGTTCATTGAGCCTGAAACAAAGCCCAAGTGAACTGCGCTCTGGCACACCTCTTCCAACCGAGCCAGGGCCGGCCAAGTGAACCGTGCCTGAACCCGATTCAGAGCACTCACACTTCTCAAACAATTCGGGAAACGGGCCTGAGCACGGTTCGGATAGTATAGTGTGAGTACGCCCTAAGTCGTTTAACTGATTGTATTTTAATTACATTACGACAACGATGCTGTAAAATAGTCACATAAACTTTCACCGGAGGTTTTCATTGGCTGAAAAACACTAGCTGTGCATATAGCCCATTCAAGGTGGGTGTTCCTTTAAATTTAGCCTCTCTAGGTTTGTTTTTACCCCCTGTCGCTCTCTTTGAGTCTTTACACATCTCTAGTAACAGGGGTGACATTGAATTCTCCCTCGTCTTTCCAGTTTGTGTTGAGTCAGAGCCGCTGAGCCGCATCTCCAACAATCCCTCCCGGTCGGTGGTTAACAAATCTTTCAAGCCATCGCCGTCAGATCCTGCTTGCCTAAGGCTCGCAGCCCTGGGGAACCGCGCCAGATCCGAGCTGATTGATCCCAATTAACTTATTCCATCCCAGCTTGATTCCTGCACGCCCAGCACTAATTGAGTATCTCCAGCAGGGGCGTAAACACTGTTTGGGATTAGAGACCTCCATTTTGCTGAAGTTTTCTGCTTTGAGGGCTGTTTATGCGTCTGTATCACCCATGGGAAAGGAACATGCTGTTAAATGGCCATGATGCATGAATGTTTTTTTGACTAATGCCTCAACCTATAATGTTGTTGACATAGCCAGACACGCTTGCTTGATAGTGCACACACCACAAAAAAGATCTTCTTTTGTCTTGTTTTGAGTTAAAAAAGCCTTAAAAAAGCATAATGATATACACCAGGGATCACCAAACTTGTTCCTGGAGGTTCGGTGTCCTGCAGATTTTAGCTCCAACCCTAATCAAACACACCTGAACAAGCTAATCAAGGTCTTACTAGGTATACTTGAAACACCCAGGCAGGTGTGTTGAGGCAAGTTGGAGGTAAATCCTGCAGGGCACCGGACCTCCAGGAACGAGATTGGTGACCCCTGATCTACACTGTTAGACTTTGCCGCGATTTTACAGTAAATTACTGCAAAAAATGCCCAGTAAAATACCACATACATTCTTTACAGTTCACTACTGTAATATGCACTGCACTGTGGGTAATTTTAAAACTTTTACAGCAACTTATTGTATATCAGGAATTTGCAGTACTCTACTGTAATTAAAGTAATCAGCGGTAGTTAAGGAAAAAAAAATAGACGGTTAATTAAACATGTATCATCTAACATCTTGTATCACAAAATGTATTTAAAGTAGAATGATGAATGAAAATTACTTTTGTAAAGCGCTTAAAATGAATATAATAACAATGAATAATAAAAATACTGTTGTACATGAGCTTGTCACTTGTTTGGAATTTATTAAATACTAAACAAAAGTTTTGCCAGTATAAAATGATAATAAATTACAGTAAGAGTACTGTAAAAATTGTCATACTGTAAAATTTAAACATCATAAAGGGCATTTTATGATAAAAAGAAGTTGCAGTAAGACAATTTTACTTTAAAACGAAGTTGCAGTAAGACCCTGCTACTGTAAAACACATTAACAGATAAGTTGCTGTAAAGAGGCAGTTGCAGTAACTTGCTGGCAGCAGTGCTGCCAGTAAGTTACTGTAAAAATACAATAAATACCGTAGTCACACTAGAGTCTGAGCATGCAAAATTCTGTTGTAAGGCACTGCGAACAGGGTTCGGGATTTAACAGGATGATTAAGCATTTTAAAAAGCAAGCGATTAGTCAATATTTAAAAATTCTGTAATGAGAGGTCATGCTTGATCTTCGATTGGTCTCACACAGCCACGTGAAGTGATTTCGCAGGTCAGAGTTCACCGAGCTCGAACTTTACAACGCAGCGAAAGCGAAACTTGTTGCACAAGCTTGCGTTTTCAGTCTACCTCAGTCATGTGTATGAATGCAAGTCTATGGGGCGAAAAGTGCCGTGTGAAGGCGGCTTAACAGTAAGTACGTTTACATGGACACCAATAATCTGATTTTAATACGATTAAGACAATACTCTGATTAAGAGTCTACCGTGTAAACAGCAATTTTTGATTAATTTAATCTGATTAAGGTCATAATCGAACTAAACAGAAATCAGAATCAGACACGTGGAGAATGCCGATTTTAGTCGCATTATTGAAGTGCAGTACAGACATGTAAACACCTTAATCGAACTATAACCATCATGTAGGACTTTTCGCTGCATTTTGCGACAGGATAGTCCACACACACACACACACACACACACACACACACACACACACACACACAGCTATTTGACACTATTCTTTGCACCTACCGAGTCAGTGGACACATACACCGCGAAATGCAGAGGTTTTTTTCTCCCATATGGCGTGCAGTATGAAATTCCATTGAAACAACACTCTTCCAACAGTTCATAGTTGCATCCAATATCTCGTTTGCCACGGGGGCATGCACGAAATGTTCCTGAATGAAAGTGAAAGTGCCAAACTGCAGTTAAAGTCGACAAATTAAAAATGAAACACCCGAAATTACATGAAATCCAGAGGAAATATGGATATCGTGGTGACGCAATGACGTTAATATAATTAGTGCTATAACATGTATAATGGGATCATGAAAGGAACATCAAAAAGCAACTCATGTAAACACTTTAATCATACTACTGTCTTCATTCATTCATTCATTTTCTTGTCGGCTTTGTTCCTTGCGGGGTCGCCACAGCGGAATGAACCGCCAACTTATCCAGCACGATTTTACGCAGCGGATGCCCTTCCAGCCGCAACCCATCTCTGGGAACTTCCACACACAACATTCACACTCATACACTATGACAATTTAGCTTACCCAATTCACCTGTACTGCATGTCTTTGGACTGTGGGGGAAACCGGAGCACCCGGAGGAAACCCACGCGAACCCAGGGAGAACATGCAAACTCCACACAGAAAACGCCAACTGACCCAGCCAGCCGAGGTTCGAACCTGCGACCAGCGACGTTCTTGCTGTGAGGCAACAGCACTACCTACTGCGCCACTGGGTTGCCCATACTACTGTCTTAATTAAGGCAATTCATTTGATTACTGATGTCCATGTAAACATAGTCAGTGCAGAGCACCGTTAACTCAGGTCCTAATTATTGGTTCAGGTGGTTTGAGCTGAACTCTGCACAAAGGTAGATCTCCAGGACAGGGTTGAGCACCCCTGATAGTACACTTTCTTAAAAAGAAAGTAAAATATTTGTTCTTGTTTTAAATGTGTTAAACCCCAGGCAGTCCAGTGGAGAGAGGTTACATACTTGAATGAGGCCAATAATGAAAGTTAGAAAGACGGGTGGGTGTCTATGGGTGGTGCTAAAGAAAAGAGCCAATCAAAAAAGTTACTAAAATCAAAAATAACCTCTAATCTAATTTTGCAAAGCAAAAGGTTTGAAAAGGAAGTCTTCAACGTCAATGACGTCCTACATGATCTACATTGAAAAAAAAATGGTATTCATTTTGTTTTACCAGTGTATTTTAATTAATTATTTAATGAATGATTTATTTATTTATTTATTTATTTATTTATTTGTTTGTTTGTTTGTTTGTTTGTTTGTTTATTTATTTATTATTTATTTTTCTATTTTATTATCTATTTATTTATCATTTTATTTATTTTATCTATTTATTTATCTATTTTATTTCTTTATTTATTATCTGTTTTATTTATTTATCTATTTATTTGTTTATTTATTTATCTATTTATTAATCTATCTTATTTATTTATATTTATTTATTTATTTATATATCTATTTTTATTTATTTATTTTATTATCTATTTTATTTATTAATTTATCTATTTAATTTATTATTTCATCATTCTTCATTTTCTTGTCGGCTTAGTCCCTTTATTAATCTGGGGTCGCCACAGCGGAATGAACCGCCAACTTATCCAGCATGATTTTACGCAGCAGATGCCCTTCCAGCCGCAACCCATCTCTGGGAAACATCCACACACACATTCACACACATATATACTACGGCCATTTAGCTTACCCAATTCACCTGTACCGCAAGTCTTTGGACTGTGGGGAAACCGGAGCACCCGAGGAAACCCACGCGAATGCAGGGAGAGAACATGCAAACTCCACACAGAAACGCCAACTGACCCAGCCCAGCCGAGGTTTGAACCTGCGACCCAGCGACGTTTTTGCTGTGAGGCGACAGCACTACCTACTGCGCCACTGCGTCGCTATTTTACTATTTATTTATTTAATTCTGTTTCTTACTTTTGTACTTATTGGTTGACTAAGAGGATGGTAACATTTGACAAGCATTATATGAATTACCAAGGTTGGTATTTAATTTTCATCTAAGGACAAAAAATCTCCTTTAAAAGTCCTAAAAAAAGTGTTGAAATGGTCTGACCTAATACATTATGTAATTTAGCTTCTAATGCAAATGTATCCTGATTTAAAAAAGATATTTTGTAACGGAAAGCAAGATAAATGTTGCTGAGGAAGAAAATGCGAAGAGGATGTTTGAAAGTCAGGAGGGTTGTTCCTCAGGAATGTTTGCATTCATGCCGGCGATGATAATATTAATATTTGATATGAATCCTGTGCGTAATGCTGGAACTTTATAAAAAGCTAATTTCATTCATATTCAATTACCACTCTGGCTTTCAAGGTAGTATGATGCTTTCCATCTGCAGCTGTAAAAGCATTGTGGGTAATTTAGCTCTTAAAAGTCTGAGTGTTCGCCAACACTGCAGTAAAGGCCGTTGTGTGTGTGTGTGTGGTGATGCATGTGTGTGTGTGTGAAAAGGTTCTGGCTGCCCTTGCAGGTCTGAAGGACATCCAGGATCTTATTAGTGAGTTTGGGTTCATTAGGAGGTGGAGGATGAGCATAAAATGAGACGTCCTCAAAGCCCTCGGTGTCAATGGAGTTTCTCCATATCCTGAGAGACCGGAGGCTCACTTTATAATAAACTACAAGAATGGGCCTATTTTAACAGGATTTTTCATTTGATTGAGGTTAAGTGTGTCATTCTGCAACACTAGCGTCACCTGGATGCTAATTAATGACAATATATTGGTCAGACAATCAGGACTATACTTCAAGCTAATTTATGTATGTTAGTTTTAAGTATATCTATAAGCTATTGTTTTCCAAAAACAGTGACAAAATTTCCGTGTTAGAAGATTTGAAGCTGATATAAACATCAAATGGATCAACATTTTTTATTACGTCACCTCATACTTCAGTTTTTCATCAAATCCTGACCAATCAAATGCTCTCTAGTATCTGACATGCCCCGCCCCCTTCAAGACGCTTCTCATTCACTTTTCATTTGATGCTATTGGCTGTTTTTTTTAAAATGGGAGGAGCTACTCAAAGTCCCTTCCTCTCTTTAAAATTCACATTTAGAAGATATAACAAACTCATATAAACATCCAAAGCTTGCAGTTTGTCACTTCCGCCCTAAATCGATCAACTTTTTTATTTTTTACATTACCTCATTCTTCAGTCTCATCAAAACTTCCGACAATCAAATGCTCTATATATCTGACATGCCCCGCCCTCTTAAAAGCACTTCTCATTTGCTTTTCATTTGATGAGCTTGAGATCAACTGGCAGAGAAATGATAAAACCAAACACTATTGGCTGCTTTTTATTTAAATGGAGGGCTACTCAAAGTCCCGCCCTCTTTTCAAAATGTATGACAGAATTCACATTTAGAATATTAAACCTGATATAAACATCCAAGCTTGCATTTTGTCACTTCCGCCTAAATGGATCAACATTTTTTGACGTCCCCTTATACTTAAGTTTCTCATCAAATCCTCCGACTGATCAGATGCTCTTAGTATCTGACTCGCCCCGCCCCCCTTCAAAACACCTCTCATTCATACCTGCCAACACTCCCGTTGTTCCCGGATCTCCCGTAGTTCAGACCCATCTCCCGTATTGTTTTGTCTCACGGAATTCCCACACACCGACCCCCGCTCCTCAGTTAGGTACAGTCCCACCTGAAACCTGGTGCATATGCGCGTGGCTCTAAGTCTGCCACCCCCCCCCCCCCCCCCCTTCTGTTCAGTTGCGCGCACCTCTCCCTCATAAATTCCCAACCCAACCACCCCCCCCCCCCCCCCCCACCCCGCTATACAGTTCGCGCAAGCTCAAACCACCCCCCCACCCCCAGATACAGTTTGCGCGCATCAGTCACCCTCCACCACCCCCCCGGTCTCCCGGAATTCATGAACCAAATGTTGGCAGGTATGCTCTCATTTACTTTTCATTTGATTCGCTTGAGCTCAACTGGCGGAAAAGTGATAAAACAAACACTATTGGCTGTTGTTTTTTTTAAATAGGAGGAGCTACTCAAAGTCCCGCCCTCTTTTCAAAATCCGTTACAAAATTTGCATTTAGAATATATAAACCTCATATAAACATCCAAAGCTTGCATTTTGTCACTTCCGCCTAAATGGATCAACATTTTTTCTCATCAAATCTTGACCAATCAAATACACTATAGTATATGACTGCCCGCCCCCCTTCAAAACACTTTTCATTTGCTTCTCATTTGATGCGATTGAGCTCAACTGGCGGAGAAGTGATAAAAAAACTATTGGCTTTTTTTTTTTTTTTATGGGAGGAGCTACTCAAAGTCCCGCCCTCTCTTCAAAATTCATGACATAATTCGCATTTAGAATATATAAACCTGATAAACATCCAAAGCTTGCAGTTTGTCACTTCCGCCTAAATGGATCAATTTTTTGACATCACCTCATACTTCAGTTTCTCAACAAATCTTGACCAATCAAACGCTCTAGTATCTGACATGCCCCGCCCATTCAAGATGCTTCTCATTTGCTTTCATTGATGCGCTTGAGCTTAACTGGGCAGAGAGGTGATCAAACAAAGTGCTGCTGGCTTTTTTTAAATGGGAGGGGCTACATAAAGTCCCGCCCTCTCTTCAAAATTTGTGACAAAATTTGCATTAAAATATAATGTATAAACCTGATATAAACATCGAAAGCTTGCAGTTTGTCACTTCTGCCTAAATGGATCAATTATTTGACATCACCTCATACTTTAGTTTCTCATCAAATCTTCGACCAATCAGATGCTCTCTACTATCTGACATGCCCCGCCCCCTTCGAAACACTTCTCATCTGCTTCTCATTTGATACGCCTGATCTCAACCACTCTCACTGGCAGAGAAGTGATAAAAAAATGCTATTGGATATTTTGAATTGGGAGGAGCTACTCGAAGTCCCGCCCTCTCATCATGACAATACGTCAAAAAAATGAATAAAAAAAATTCACATTTCAAAGCACTTCACGGGTCCTTTAAGGTAACGTTGCTGGCTCTTTTGTTAGCAATGACTTGTAGCTTTCTCTGCAGATAACGTTTTTCAGTTTTCATAAAAGACTTCTTGACGTAGAGCGCCCGGGGAGCCGGTAATCTGTGCTGAGGTCAGAACATCTCCATCTCCCAGCAGACATCTGATGGAGAGGGGAATATGTTAATTGCTGGAGACCCCCTTCTGGACAGTCATTAACTTTAAACTATTAGTCATTAAATATACAGCACCTCTTCAAAAGATGCCAATTATCACCAAAAAGGTCTCTCTATGTGGTGTGAGTGGTGTGTGGATTTGATTGCTCGATTTTGATTGGCTGACGAACAGTTATGCAGTTATTGTTTAGGAAAATGCACAGCTAATGTAGTTAGTTTTGTTACTGAAATTAATTCATTTTCCTTAGGCTTAGTCCCTTTATTCATCAGTGGTCGCCACAGCGAAATGAACCGCCAACTTATCCAGCATATGCTTTACCGGCGATACCCTTTCAGCTGCAACCCAGTAATGGGAAACATTCATACAAACTCATTCACACACATACACTGCGGTACCTATTTAGTTTATTCGATTCACCTGTACTGCATGTTTATGTACTGTAGGGGAAAGCAGAGCACCCGGAGGAAAACCCACGCCAACACGGGGAGAACATGCAAACTCCACACAGAAATGCCAACTGGCCTCAGCTGGCCAACCAGCGAGCTTCTTGCTGTGAGGCGACAGCACTAACCACTGAGCCACCACACCATCCTTTTCTAGTCCAAAATATCTAAAATTCCTAATCAAGTAGCATCTAGACTTATTTACTGAGACACAAGCAGAAACAATGTCTTAAGCATATAAAAATTAAAACTAATGAACAATTTACATTTAAATACACTAATCTACAATTTCCAACTTAATTTTCTCTTTATGTAACATTTGCAGTATTATTTAAATCTCCATCTGTTTGTCTGATTGATTGATTGATTGATTGGTTGGTTGATTGATGATTGATTGATTGATTGATTGATTGATTGATTGATTGGTTGGTTGATTGGTTGGTTGGTTGATTGGTTGGTTGGTTGGTTGGTTGTCTGGTTGGTTGTCTGGTTGATTGATTGATTGATTGATGATTGATTGATGATTGATTGATGATGATTGGTTGGTTGGTGGTTGGTTGGTTGGGTTGGTTGGTTGGTTAATTGGTTGGTTGGTTGATGATTGATTGATTGATTTATTGATTATTATTGATGATGATTGATTGATTGATTGATTGATTGATTGATTGATTGATTGGTTGAGGTTGGTTGATTTGTTGGTTGGTTGGTTGGTTGACTGGTTGGTTGATTGATTGATTGATTGATTGGTTGATTGATTGATTGATTGATTGATTGATTGATTGATTGATTGATTGATGATTGATTGATTGATATGATTGATTGATTGATCGATCGATCGATCGATCGATCGATCGATCGATCGATTGATTGATTGATTGGTTGGTTGTCTGTTTGGTTGTCTGATTGATTGATGATTGATTGATTGTATTTAATGAACCTTTTTATTCAGTAAGGTGCATTTAGACGATTTGCTTTTCAAATAAATGCTGTTTTTCATTTCTTTTTATTTTCATATTTAGCTTTGCATCACATGACTAAATTACTACTAAATTAAGCATGTTTTGTATTGTATTGCCCCCTGAGTTATTAGCCCCTGTTTAATTTTTCCCCAATTTCTGTTCAACGCAAAGACTTTTCTACAACAAAAACACATTTCTAAACATATAGTTTATAACTCATTTCTAATAACTGATTTATTTTATCTTTCCCCATGATGACAGTAAATAATATTTGACTAGATATTCAAATATTATAAATAAATATTTAACTAGGCAGGTTAGGGTAATTAGGCAAGTTATTGTATAACGATGGTTTGTTCTGTAGACTATCGAAAAAATATGTAGTTTAAAGGGGCTAATAATTTTGACCTTAAATGTTTTTTAAAAAATTAAAAAACTGCTTTTATTCTAGCTGAAATAAAACAAATAAGACTTTCTCCAGAAGACAAAATATTATCAGACATACTGTGAAAATTTCGTTGCTCTGTTAAACATCATTTGGGAAATATTTAAAAAAGAAAAAAAAATTCAAAGGGAACTAATAATTCTGACTTCAACTGTATATATATATATATATATAGAAAAAGCCAAAGCAAAGCAAACACTACCAGATTACTATGGTAAATAAGCACCACAACATGCAAAAGAGAAAGATCGACTTAGAAAGTCACTTACTTGTTTATAATGATTTGATCAGCTGTAGTTTGAAATTACGCCGAGTTTTTCTCCTCTAAGGACTTATTATGCGGTTTCTGTCGCCATCTTGTGGTGTACCATCAACCGTCTTTGTCTGCTTAGTATGTCAGGCTGATGGATGCGTCAAACTGTAGTGAGTTTATTGATCTGCTGTCACTCTATGTGGGTAGAGTGATACAGAAGGGTGAAAAGACTGTAAGAGTGCTGTGATTGCAGAATATCACATGGCTATCAGCCAATCAGAATTGAGTATTTTATTACATATATACATAAATATATGTGTATATATCTTTTGTAAATTGTTTGTATTTTATGTACAGTATGTGTGTTGTTTACACATACAGTTGAAGTCAGAATTATTAGCCCCCCTGAATTATTAGACCGCTTGTTTATTTTGTCCCCAATTTCTGTGAGCAGATTTTTTCAACACATTTCTAAACATAATAGTTTTAATAACTCATTTTCAAATAACTGATTTATTTTATCTTTGCCATGATGACAGTAAATAATATTTGACTAGATATTTTTTTAAGACACTTCTATACAGCTTAAAGTGACATTTAAAGGCTTAACTAGGTTAATTAGGTTAACTGGGCATGGTTAGGGTAATTAGGCAAGTATTGTATAACAGTGGTTGTTCTGTAGACTATCAAGAAAAATTAGCTTGAAGGGGCTAATAATTTTGTCCCTAAAATGGTGTTAAAAAAATTAAAAACTGCTTTTATTCTAGCCGAAATATAACAAAAAAGACTTTCTCCAGAAGAAAAAATATTATCAGACATACTGTGAAAGTTTCCTTGCTCTGTTAAACATCATTTGGGAATATTTAAAAAAAAAAAAAACAAATTCAAGGGGGCTAATAATTCTGACTTCAACTGTATATACTAGATATACACAGTACAGATGTATATATGATCCAAATACAAACTTTTATTTTGGATGCGTGATTAATCTTTTGACAACACTAATATTAACGCATTTTACAGAAGGATTTTCTCAGAAATTGGTCCTGCTCCTGTTTCACGAATGAGTCCCGGTGTGCAAGCGAGCGTCCGCACCATCCGCCCAAGCAGGCCTAAAAATCTCAAATTATCTGGTGGCAGGCGGTCGCTGATGTTTCCAGGTCAGGGGCAGGATGACACCATAGATTTATAGATGAGGTATAGCATGAAGGGAAGAGCGCCAAAGAAAGAGTGAGGAAGATAAGCAGCGCGGGACGTGCGGCGGTGATGAATGTGAGGGTATGATGAGGTCGGGGAATCAGGGCAGAGGAACAGTGGCCTGCCCCGTCTGATAAAAGAGAGGGAACGGCCCCCACACACACACACTCTCTCTCTCGTCTCCCAGACAGACACGCAGCGGCGCAGCAGAATTAATTTGCTCCTTCAGACTGTGCTGTTGCCCTCTCTCGACAGCTCGCACCCGTTCCGATTTGCTGAACAATGTTATTAGGCTGGGAAAGACAGGCGTCCATGAAGAGCGCAGCTGCTTCAGATGATTGTTGCCTTTCAGTCCTAGCTACAAATCTACAGTTATTGTTGAGTGTGTGGGTGCGTGTGTGGGTGTTTGTGTGTGTGTGTGTGTGTGTGGCCTTGATATTATGTTGTGGGGACTAAGTTTCCCCTCAAGTATAGTAATACCAGTAAAATTTGATCTTGTGCGTGGTGTGTGTGTGTGTGTGTGTGTGTGTGGTGTGTGTGTTGTGTGTGTGTGTGTGTTTAGGTGTGTGTGTTGTGTGTCTGTGTGCTTTTGCATGTGTGTGCGTGCATGTATAACAGTAAAATTTGATCTTGCACGTGTGTGTGTGGTGTGTGTGTGTGTGCGCTTTTGCTTAGTGAGCGTGCATGTTGTTACAGTAAAAGTTGATCTTGTGTGTGTGTTGTGTGTGTGTGTGCTTTTGCATGTGTGAGTGTGCATGTTAGAACAGTAGCTTCGCATGTGCTTGTTTGTGTGTGTCTGTGTGCATTTGAGTGTGTGTTTGTGCATGTGTTTGCGTGCATTTGCGTGTGTGTGTTGTTGGCAAGTTTGTGAGCATTTGCATGTGTGTGAGCATGTGTGTATGCATGTGCATGTGTGTATGCACTTGTGAATGTTTGTGTGCGATTACTCATGCGTTGTGTGTATGTGTATGTGTACATTATGTGTGTGTGTGTGTGTGGTGTGTGTGTGTTCATATGTATATGCATGTGTGTTTGCGTTTGTGCATGTGTTGCGTGCATTTGCATGTGTGTGTTGTGTGTGTGTGTGCAATTGCCTGTGTGTTTGTGTGTACACGTTTATGTGTATGTGTGGTGCATGTGCATGTGCATGTGTGTTAGTGTGTTTAATGGGTTTGCATGCATTTGTGCATGTGTTTGTGCGTGCATTTGCATGTGTTGTTAGTGTGTGCATGTGATTTTGAGCATTTGCATGTGAGTAAGCATGTGTGTATGCACTTGTGAATGTTTGTGTGCGATTTCTCATGCGTTTGTGTGTGTGTGTTTGTGTGGTGTGTTTTCATATGTATATGCATGTGTGTTTGCATTGTGCATGTGTCTACGTGCATTTGCATGTGTGTTTGGTGTGTGTGTGCAATTGCTTGTGTGTTGTGTGTACACGTTTATGTGTATGTGTATGTCATGTGCGTTTTAATGTGTGGTGTTTATGTGTGTATGCATGCACACCCTAAAACACACATGCACACGCACATACAAAGCACACAGGCACAAAGGTGCACACACACACAAATGCACATGCAAATGCATGCAAACCCTTAACACACACAAACACACATGGTGTGTTAATGGGTTTGCATACATTTGCATGTGCATTTGTGTGTGTGCACCTTGTGTGCCTGAGTGCTTTTGTGTGTGCATGTGTGTTTAGGTGTGTGTATGCATGTGTGTGTGTGTACAGTATATGTGTGCTTGTGCATGTGTCGTATTGCCTGCATTTGCGTGTGTGTGTGTGTTTGTTTGCATGTGTATATCATGTGCAAATGTGTGTGTGTGTGCATATATGTGTTCTTGTAAATGTTTGTGTGCAATTGCTTGTGTGTTTGTGTGTACATGTTGTGTGTGTGTTGTGTGCATGTGTGTTTAGTGTTTGTTAAGTGTGTATGCATGTGCATGTGTGTATTAATGTGATTGCATGCATTTGCATTTGTGTGTGCACATTTGTGTACCTGCTTTGCATGTGTGTTTAGTGTTTGCTGGTGCATGTGTGTGTGCTTGTTCATGTGTGTATGTTTGTGTGCATTTGCATGTGCATGTGTGTGCATGTGGGTTTGTGTCTGTGTTTGCGTGCATTTGCATGTTTTTGTATGCGTGTGTGTGTGTGTGGTGTGTGTGTGTGTGTTGTGGGTGGGTGTGTGTGGGTGTGTGGTGTGCATAATGGTTCTTGTGAAGTTTGTTGTTGTTGTTTGTGTATGTGCATGTGTGTTTAGTGTGTGTGTTTACAGTATGTGTGTATGCATGTGAGTTTGTGTGTATCATGTGTTTGCATTGTGTGTGCACCTTTGTGTGCTTTTGCATATGTGTGTGCATGTGTGTTTATGCATGTTTGTGTGCATGTAATGTGTGTGTGCTTGTGCATGTGTGCACGTGATTACAGTATATGTGTGTGTGTGCTCATGCATGTGTGTGTTTTTGTGCACGTGCATGTGTTTGTCATGCAGTTTGTGTGCACAGCATGTGTGTATTTGTGTGCATTTGTATGTGCATGCCTGCATGGTTTTGTGTGTGTTTGTGTGT
>CAIGQS010000589.1:0-20800 GCA_903798195.1 Danio kyathit | reverse complement strand
ACAAACAATAATAACAACAACAACAACAACAACAGCAACAGCAACAACAACAACAATAATAATAATAATAATAATAATAATAATAATAATAATAATAATAACAATAATAACAACAATAATAATAATAATATTAATAATAATATTAATAATAATAATAATAATAACAACAACAACAACAGCAACAGCAACAGCAACAACAACAATAATAATAATAATAATAACAACAACAACAATAATAATAATAATAACAACAACAACAACAACAACAACAATAATAATAATAATAATAATAATAATAATAATAATAATAATAACAACAACAACAACAACAGCAACAACAGCAACAGCAACAGCAACAACAACAATAATAATAATAATAATAATAATAACAACAACAACAATAATAATAATAATAACAACAACAACAGCAACAACAACAACAACAATAATAATAATAATAATAATAATAATAATAATAACAACAACAACAACAACAACAGCAACAGCAGCAATAACAACAACAACAACAACAATAATAATAATAATAA
The DNA here is from genome assembly GCA_903798195.1 of Danio kyathit. Lineage (NCBI taxonomy): Eukaryota > Metazoa > Chordata > Actinopteri > Cypriniformes > Danionidae > Danio > Danio kyathit. The sequence goes on along the minus strand of CAIGQS010000589.1, from coordinate 20,252 downwards.
TAATAATAATAATAATAATAATAATAACAATAATAACAACAACAATAATAATAATATTAATAATAACAATAATAATAATAATAACAACAACAACAACAGCAACAACAACAACAACAACAACAGCAGCAGCAACAACAACAACAACAACAACAACAACAACAACAACAACAACAACAACAACAATAATAATAATAATAATAATAATAATAATAATAATAATAATAATAATAAATTAACAAGAAGATTATCAAGAAGGTCGTTGGTTCGAGTCCTGGCTGGGTTAGTTGGCAATTCCATGTGGAGTTTGCATGTTCACAGGCAAACACAGGCTGTAATGTATGAGTGTGTGTGTGAATGTAAGTGTGTATGGGTGTTTCCTAAAACTAGGTTGCAACTGGAAGGGCATGCGCTGTGTAAAACATATGCTGGAATAGTTGGCGGTTCATTCCGCTGTGGTGACCCCTGATGAATAAGCTGAAGGAAAATGAATGAATGAATATCAGTATTTTTTAATCTTTAATGAATAATATAACCCTGCGATGTGACTATCGCAGATACACACATTGTGATGAACGATACTGTATATAGTTCAGCCTTAGTATTTACTATAAATTACTATAGTATTTTTTTTTATGTGGCAACTGACCAAATCTTGACCTGACCGCAAGCCCTTTACAGCTGAGATACTGCATGCTGTCCAGTATTTGAGTTTAATTCAATTACAGACAGTAAAGGAAATGAATATCTGACCAACAAACACACAATGAGGCCTGTGATTGTGCTGGAATAAGATGTTTTTTTCTCCTCCACATGCTCTTAACTGGCCTCCGCTGATCCTCAGGAGTCCTTCATGAATAAAACATGACGCAAAGGTGAGCAAGACTTTCTCCATGACCCTCTTTTCATCCCTCCATCCAATTAAACAGCATCTCCAGTTCACAGCAGGAGCCCTCAACTCTCTCTCTTGCGCTCTTTCTTTATGACTCTCTACCTCGCTCTCTTTCAATCTATGTCTCTCTCTCTCTCTCTCTCTCTCTCTCAATTCAGTTTCAATTCAGCAGAGCTTTATTGGCATGACTTTTCAAGTATTGCCAAAGCATTGCACATTACATAAACAATGAATAAAAATCAGGGAGTGATTATATAAGACATATATACCGTTGAAGTCTGAATTATTAGAACTTTTTTTTTTCAATTTATGTTTAATGGAAAGAAAATTTCTTCAGCACATTTATAATCATAATAGTTTTATTAACTCATCTCTAATAACTGATTTCTTTTCTCTTTGCCATGATGACAGCACATAATATTTGATTAGATATTCTTTAAGATATTCAGCTTAAAGTGACATTTAAAGGCTTAACTAGGTTAATTAGGGTAAAGTTAGGGTAAATAGGCAAGTCATTGTATAACAGTGGTTTGTTCTGGAGACAATCCAAAACAAATATTGCTTAATGGGGCTAATGGCCCTGGGTTAATTAGGTTAACTAGGCAGGTTAGGGTAATTAGGCAAGTTATTGTATAATGATGGTTTGTTCTGTAGACTATTGAAAAAATATATAGCTTAAAGGGGCTAATAATTTTTACCTTAAAATTGGTTATTAAAAATTAAAAACTGCTTTTATTCTAGCTGAAATAAAACAAATAAGAGTTTCTCCAGAAGAAAAAATATTATCAGACATACTGTGAAAATTTCTTTGCTCTGTTAAACATAATTTGGGAAATATTTAAAAAAGAAAAAAAAAAATTCAAAGGGGGCTAATAACTCTGATTGCAACTGTATATAAAAAAAACAACATACAGTAGTAAACACAGTAAATTGTAGTAGTAAAAAATACAAATACAAAAAAATAACAATAATAATAAATCAGACTATACTGTAAATTTAACAAGCAACATTTTTATTATAAAACTGTAATAATAAATACTAATAATCAGTATATTTTCAATGATTCTCTCACTCTTCTCTCTCTCTCTCGGGAACCTGCAGCTATTTCTACCGTAGTGATTAATGTAGTGTGGACTGTTACCTGCTGCAGACTCCTGGCTCCATTAATATCAGTGTATCCTCTCCTTTCCTCTCTTCACATTTTGGTTTCTTTGTCCACTTTTATGTCCCAGCGGTTTTATTAAAACTAACAGATTGGCATTGCAATGCATTTATGGGTCACACTTTATTTTAAGGTACAATTCTTAAACCATTAACTAACAGGGTTTCTGCAGGTTTCACCAAGTCAAACGTAAGACTTTAAGACCATTATGAATGACATTTCAGACTTATACAGGGGGCTAAACACTAAGGTTTTTTTTCTGACGGCCTGGGGTGCGTTTCCCAAAACCATCGTTAGCCAACTAAGGTCGCAAGTTCCGTCGTTACAAACATAGTTCTTTGATTTGCTGTTTCCCAAATCCATCGCTCCAACGAACATTCGCAAACTGCGTCGCAAACTTGAGCCCTTGAAACGACACCTCTGGAGCTGTAGTTAAAAGCATAGTTCCTGGCTGTGTTCGATTCCCACTTATGCACTTATCCCTATGCCCTATTTATTTAGAACATTCTAACATTCAAAGTTGGAATTATTAATAATAAAAAAGCATTAAGGTCATCTCTCTTAGGTGTAATTTGCTTTCAAAGTATTTTTACAGTTCAGTTTTAGCGATCTTCATGTTTACAATTGTGCTCCCTTCGCAGTGCACTTTGAAAACATTGATATCATTTTGAACACAGCCTCATGGCGAAAGCTGTAGGTATATTTAAAATTATACGTCTCCAAAGCTTGTGAAAATAAAAAACATAGCATACGTTAATTATTTTATTTTATAGTGGGTTATTTATTAAGTTTCTCTACTGCATATGACATGGGTCTGTTGGTTAGAACTTTCTGCTGTGGTTTGCATGTGTCAAATTGTAATTTAAAAAAAATAAATAAACAATATCCTAAATAATAATAATAATAATCATCATCATTAATATTATTATTAAAGTAAATATATTTATAATAAATCGCCTCATTATTTATTTATTTATATGATTTATATATGATATTAGAATAGTGTTAGCTTTTGTAAGTGATTTTATGTTTTAGAATAGAATATGTAATGTTCAACTTCTCAATAATATTAGTAAAGCAAACACAGGCCCTATATGTAATGTAATGTAATGTAATGTGTATTTATATAGCGCATTCATCGTGTATGGCCATACACCCAAAGCGCTTCACAATCATGAGGGGGGTCTCTCCACACCACCACCAGTGTGTAGCATCCACTTGGATGATGCGACGGCAGCCACAGGACAACGGCACCAGTGCGCTCACCACACACCAGCTATTAGCGGAGTGAAGAGACAGTGATAGAACCAATTCGGTGGACGGGGATTATTAGGAGGCCATGATGGGTAAGGGCCGATTGAGGGACTTTGGCCAGGACACCGGGGTTACACCCCTACTCTTTACGAGAAGTGCCATGGGATTTTTAATGACCACAGAGAGTCAGGACCTCGGTTTAATGTCTCATCCGAAAGACGGCGCCCACCGACAGTATAGTGTCCCCTTCACTTTTACTGGGGCATTAGGACTCACACAGACCACAGGTTGAGCACCCCCTGCTGGCCTCTCTAACACCTCTTCCAACAGCAACCTAGTTTTCCCATGTGGTCTCCCATCCAGGTACTGACCAGGCTCAGCCCTGCTTAGCTTCAGTGAGTAACCGGTCTTGGGCTGCAGGGTGATATGGCTGTGGCGTTTATAACCATTTATGTGCCGTTATAAGCTATATGTGCCATTTACATTTATTTTATTTAATATGGAAAGCGAGAGGATGTTTTTACCAAAACGTTTAAATGTGTGTTTGTGTAAAACAATATAATTTGCACAAAGAAATGATGGGGTTGTTCTCTAAAGAAGTTACTCCACCCCGTTAGAGCTTCATTATGGGCGTTTTACGTTATAACTAACGTGGTTCAAGCAATGGATCTGCGACAGAGAAACTAGGGGTTTTGGGAAACACTCGTCACTACATAGTTCTTTTGCCAAACGATGCATCGCACTATGATAGTTCAGCCGCGAGTTACGTCGTTGTTTGGGAAACGCACCCCTGGTTGGACCAATAAAAGATTTTTACTTGCCTCATAAAAAAAAACAGGTATTTGTTAGCCATAATTTTTAAATAATGTATCAAAGTAAGTAAAAATCTAGTTGTATACTTTTTTAAAACATAATTTTTAACGTTTCTTTTTTAAAAAAATGACTATAATAATCTAAAATGTATGCACAACAGTCTGTCCAGGTCAATGTTTTTGTTTTTCTTTTCTGTGTGTATTATGTGTATGTGTATCTGTGTGTGTCTGTGTCAGACCGGATGCTCTCTCTCTCTACTGTGTGTCTTGAGTGGTCAGTCAGTCAGAGGGAATGGCCGTATAACTGCAGGTGTGTGTGTGTGAGTTTGCGGATCATGTCATTGTGTGTATTGTTAGTAATAGTTATCAGCTGTGTGTGGTGTAATTGTGTGCGCAGGTTGCGTCTGAGCTCCAGGGGACGCCGCTGACAGAATGCTGGGATTATGATCTTAGTAACTCTTGGCTTTCTGGATCAGATTTAATCCCCCACACACTGAACACACATCCTCACCGCTGACAGATCAGACCACACACACATGTCAAAGGTCAACGGTGGCATCCTGAGACACTAGCTGTGTTTCCAGACACCTATTTTTGTGCTTATTTTGAAATATTGCATAAAAACGTTTAATGGAAACGCATACATTTTAAAAGTGCGCATACAAAAAACATACACTCACCGGCCACTTTATTAGGTACACCTTCCTAGCACTGGGGTGGACCCCATTTTGCCTTCAGAACTGCCTTAATCCTTCGTGGCATAGATTCAACAAGGTACTGGAAATATTCCTCTGAGATTTTCCTCCATATTGACATGATAGCATCATGCAGTTGCTGCAGTTTTGTCGGCTGCATATCCATGATGCCAATCTCCTGTTCCACCACATCCTAAAGATGCTCTATTGGATTGAGCTCTGGTGACTGTGGAGGCCATTTGAGCACAGTGAGCTCATTGTCATGTTCAAGAAACCAGTCTGAGATGATTGGCGCTTTATGACATGGTGCGTTATCCTGCTGGAAGTAGCCATCAGAAGATGGGTACACTGTGGTCATAAATAGATGGACATGGTCAGCAACAATACTCAGGTAGGCTGTGGCGCTGACACGATGCTCAATTGGTACTAATGGGCCCAAAGTGTGCCAAGAAAATATCCCCCACACTATTACACCCCCACCACCAGCCTGAACTGTTGATACAAGGCAGGATGGATCCATGCTTTCATGTTGAGGACAAATTCTGACACGACCATCCGAATGTGGCAGCAGAAATGGAGACTCATCAGACCAGGCAACGTTTCTCCAATCTTCTATTGTCCAGTTTTGGTGAGCCTGTGTGAATTGTAGCCTCAGTTACCTGTTCTTAGCTGACAGGAGTGGCACCCGGTGTGGTCTTCTGCTGCTGTAGACCATCTGCCTCAAGGTTGAACATGTTGTGTGTTCAGAGATGCTCTTCTGCAGACCTCGGTTGTAGCGAGTGCTTATTTGAGTTACTGTTGCCTTTCTATCAGCTGAAACCAGTCTGGCCATTCTCCTCTGACCTCTGGCATCAACAAGGCATTTGCGCCCACAGAACTGCCGCTCACTGGATATTTTCTCTTTTTCAGACCATTCTCTGTAAACCCTATATGGTTGTGCGTGAAAATTCCAGTAGATCAGCAGTTTCTGAAATACTCAAACCAGGCCGTCTGGCACCAACCATGCCACGTTCAAAGTCACTTAAATCACCTTACTTCCCCATTCTGATGCTCGCTTTGAACTGCAGCAGATTTGCGTAAACGAGCAGTTGGACAGGTACCTGATAACGTACCTAATAAAGTGGCCGGTGAGTGGAATAAACTATCTGATAAGAAAAAATGTGCATAAACTATGAGGAAGCACTTTTACCAAATATATACTCCAGAATGCACATTAAAAAGTAATGTGATTTTGCATTAACAGATCAAGTGATGATAAAAATGTTTGCATTAATGGACAAACCAGCAGAGTGAGCACTTTACACAACTTAACTTTTGAAAATCATATTTCCCACATCACAAAAACCACCTTCTTTCATCTCAGAAATATTGCTAACCTAAGAAACATGCTAACTATCTTTGGCAGAAAAGCTATTTCATGCTTTTATGATCTCTAGATTGGATTACTGTAATTCTGTGTTCACAGCGGTCGCAGAACGCGCAAACATTTTGAGTTTACTTGCTTCCTTCGTGCGTCAAATTCACTTCACAATAGATGCGGATTTGTGTCATGGGGAGGGCTTCTGTCTGCCCGGTGACTAGTTCCGTTGCTAAATTGCTAACATGGATTTTATTGAGATAGTAGCTGTGCTTTATGTGCTTTATGAAGGCTGAAAAACAGCGTAGATTCGTTTGGTGCCATGTATGAGTCCACTAAATCCATGCAGAGGTACACCCAGCTCTGTGAGTTCATCAACTCCTCCAGAAACTGTACCTGGATGATGGAGGCTTTCAGCGGTGCTTCAGACTGAGCCAAGCCCAGTTTGATGAACTGTTGTCGGCAAGAGGACTTTCTCCTGGGACACCAATAACAGGCGCTATGTCATAATCATGCCCCTACAAAAGAAAGCTCCTGATTGGTTAACGCAGTGTCCGCTGAAGTTCATATTTTCCATCTCGAGCGATTTGCGCGTTAAGGGCGTCAATTGCGCTAAACGATCAACGTGTGCCGCTTCATTCACGTGAATCGCATCATTCATGCCACCTCATTCGCGCGTATCGTGCCACAGGATGTCTATTCACGTCTTTGCATTGACTTAACATGTAAATCACTCGCGTTTGATGCTTCATCCGCGTCTGGTGTGAACGCAGCATAATGCTTTGTTCACGAGTTGTAATGAATTCTCTATTAATAAACTTCAGCTAGTACAAAATGCAGCTGCCAGAGTTCTTACCAGGTCTAGAAAATATGATCATATCACCCCAATTTTATCCTCCTTACACTGGCTGCCTGTTAAGTTCAGTATTGATTATAAAATATTGCTTCTTACCTATAAGGCTTTAAATAATCTTCTTGATTATTCAACTGTAATAGTCAAACACATGTCTCCCATGTCACAAAAACCGCCTCCTTTCATCTCAGATATATTGGTAAGCTAAGAAACATGCTAACTATATCAGATGCAGAAAAGCTCATGCTTTTATGACCTCTAGACTGGATTACTGTAATGCTCTGTTCGCGGGTTGTAATGCACATGCTATTAATAAACTATAATATTATCACCCCAATCTTATCCTCCTTTCACTGGCTGTCTGTTAAGTTCCATATTGATTGTAAAATATTGCTTCTTACCTATAAGGCTTTAAATAGTCTAGCTCCTGTTTATCTAACCAACCTTGTATCTCCGAGCTCTGCTGATTGCTCGTGGACCTGACAGTGATGAGCTGTGATCTTTCAACTTGACAAGGTGTCTAAAAAACACACGGGCACTTCAAATGATGCAACCGTAATAGTCAAACACATCTGTCAAGTGCTGAAAAACAACAGAAAAGTAGCGCACTGGAGATTTTTTTTACGGCCCCTTAACCCGACCATAAGCTTGGTGTGTCCCGACCCAAAAAGAGATACCTGTACCTGGTTGGTGCTCCACGTCTGCTGGTCGGTCCACTCTCTGTGGTTCCTGATGTACCACCACTGGATCTCCAGCGAGTAGGACGGAGAACCGGCTCCTCTGAACGAACAGGCCATCTCCACGTCCTGCCCGCTTTGTGCCGTCATGTCATGAGGAACTTCTGTGAAGACCGCTGCGGGACAAACACACACACACACACACAAATAGTATTAAAGAAGTGCGTCCTTAACACCCCTAGTGCCATCGTGCTCCATTACCTAACATGTCTCTCTCAAACTCTTCATTAATTTAACCAACATCAAATTCTGAACATCAAATGTTTGTAATGGTTGAAGATTAGATCAACAACAATGCCATCAAACCATTTTACAATATGTATTATAGTTCTTACATATTATTTTGATAGTTTTTTAAATTATTATTATTAATGTTTTTTTGTTTAGTTTATAATGTTAGGTTTTTTTTGCAATAAAAGAATAAAAAAAATGGTGTAAGTTTTTGACTCATGTCATAATATGTCTGCAGATATTTAAGAAACATGCTAAGAGAACATTCTTGTTTGAAAAGCAATACTATAGTCAGCTATTCTGTCGTGAAAATGTATGTTGTGTGTTATAATGTCTCTATAACCAGCCCACTGCCAGTTTAACCAATTACATTTCAGCACCTCGGGTTGCCTTAGTGGAAAATACAGCATGTTTAATGTCTTGAAGGCTATTGTAGCAGCCTCTGAGAGGAGATGCACATTATATTATTAGCAAATAAAATAAATATTACAAACATTTTAGGTGAGCAGGTTGCACTGTAACATCGTGTCCTAACAATACACTACGTGACGAGATTACAGCGACAAGCAATTGACTGTAGACACGACAGAAATTTAAATACAGCCATTCAGAAGCACAGAATAGTGCACTCACTGCACTCCAACAAAATAGAAAAGTCACATAAAATGCCATTCAAACTCACATTGATTGCATTTAACACTGAAAAAAGCACATAATCAGTATCTGAGATGATCGTTGTCATATAGTTTACGCAGTTGTTTAGACGTGAGAATTAGAAATTGCTTCTAAAATAAAAAAATCAGCTGAATGTTTTGACAAAAACTCCTTTAACATAGAAAAGGTTCCTTTTGTCGCATGTAGTATGCTCCGTCAGCTTAACAGTCGTCAATCTGGCAACCTGCTTTTGCATGGAGTCGTCAGAGGAGGGGCCAAGTGAGAAGGTGTTTTAGATTTGGACTGCAATACCTAGTTCAACCACTGGGTGTTAGTGTTGCACTATATACCTATACAAAAAAAAAGTATTGCTATACACTGGCTCTCACAATGATACGATTCCCCATTTTTTTAGTACCGGTACTTTTGAGTGATAGCTGTAGTTGCGAGTGCTCATTATGTGTAGGGATGGATATCATTAAGGTTTTAACGGTATAACTACTTTTATCGATACCACTAATCGGTTTGGTACTTTAAAGGTTCTCTTATGCCTAGTTCACACTACAGGATTTTAAGCCAGATTTGAGCCCGATTTGGAAGTTAACGAGCTCGCCGACAGATTGGGCTGTGATTGCTGAAAAATCTGCGGGTGCACGGCGCTCGGCAGTCTTTATGTGTGAACTACTGAACAACGCGTCAAAGAGGCTCGCTGAAGCGTCGCCGACACCTCGCAGACGGAAATCCAATATTTAGCATGCTGAATATTCCAGAGCAGTCGGCCGACTCGACCCCACGTGTGGTCAGATGTAGTGACGAGCTGCAGCCAATGAGAGAGCATATCAGCATGAGCTGAATGGCCGTGTGTTCAGGAGCTGAACAGAAACGTCTGTGATTGGCCAGAATGGACATCGATGCTTTATTCTGTGTTAACACAGACACGAGAGCAGGCTATATTAACTATTAGAATTACCATACTGGTTATTCTGACCGTTCTCACATCATATTTACATTCAAAACTTCTATTGCCATATTAAATTAAGCTTTGAATGTCTGTCATCATATTTTATGACAGCATTACCCTAAAAATATTATCTTTTTTGGTAATACAGCCTATAAATATGTAGTTGAGATACTAGAACATGCAAATGTCTGGACCTCGCTTTCATTTTCACTTTCAAACAGGAGCTATTTCTCGTCACAGAATATGTCGTTTTGAAATATTTATCTGAAGTAAATTTATGTTTTTGCTATCACAAAGTTTTGTTTATTTTAGCAGGAAGTTGCTAGGCAAAAAATGCATGCATATTTAAAGTCACAGCGAAAAGAAGCAGACATGCATGCAGTCGTTTTGACCAATATGGTAATTAAAGGTAGACATGCTCAGTGAACATGAATGGCTTCTTTACTGTTTTGTAATTAAAAAAAATAACAATGTTAGAAAGAAATACACAGATATTTAGGAAACGTCAGGGTGTTATAGATATGTTAGTTTTATTTCAAAGAGTTATAAAATTACAAAAATTAAAAACACTCTGTGTATCTTTCCACTTGAACTTTGCAGATGCATCAGCTGACTGATGATGTTTTTAAATGCTCCCTTGAAAGCTTGAAACGCTGTCAGTGATGTAATCAGCACACAAGCAGCCAATAGTGTTCAGCTTTTTCTGACGACTCCTCCCTCAAAATGTCATTGGCTGTGGTTTGGTAGCTTGACTGAGCTATTGGCGAACGAGTCGTTGTCAGATCATGTAGTGTGTGACCCCCCTCTTGTGGATCATTTACGTAGTGTTGCGTAGTGTGAACACCACAGTGATTAAAAGACACAAAATCAAGTCATGTAGTGTGAACTGCACAGCGATCTGCCGATGTTTAAAATCCTGTAGTGTGAACTAGGCTTAAGTGTGCGTGTACAGCCGAGAACTGTGAAGGCTTTTATACTTGATGCGCTTGCCAGAAACACGAGCATTTCTCATGTGAGATTGCCAACTGTGCAGAAGAATATCAAATATCGCAAATTAGAAAAGGTTGATCAGTTAAATTATGGTACTGTAAATCTTTTAAAGGTGCATTAACTGCAATGAAAAGTAATGAAACGTTTTTGACTGCTCAGCTACTAACGGTAACGTCACATCATTATGCCAGCAGTCAATCACCTAAATTAGTATAACATTAGCAGTTAAATAAACACACACATTCGGTTACAATGAAAACAGTTTTTTTTTTCTGCAGTAGCCTAAATAAATCTTAAACATTAAAAATGCTTTTACATCAGCTGTATTTACAGATATAGCCCATGAATAGCCTAATAATAAACTATGCTTATTAAGAAATTATAAAAAACTGCTTATTTTTACATTGCAAGATGCTCCAAAACTGTATTAAAAACACAGTTAACTCATTTATGTGAATGTGTTAATGAAAAATCATAAAGATTATCTCATTTAACTGCATTTTGCAGCTCAAAGAGGGTATTTTTAACTGCAAGCAGCACAATAAACCAAGAAAGATCCCGATTTCAGCCAGAAACATCAACATGTTGATTTTTCTCCAGAAGAATGGTCATTTTCCTTCAAACCATTGTACATTCTTTTTGCAGGAACTTTTTTAAAATTTGTTTGACAATTATTGGTTTCATTTTATTTTACATTAAAAACGTAATAATAAAACAGTGTTGTTAATTCTGTTTAATTTGTTTGTGTTTTTTTATTTTTTATGAAAAAAAAAACACTACAAAAAGTACCGATAAGAGAACCGCTAAAGTATCGAACCGATAAGTGGTATTGATAAAAGTAGTAATACCGTTAAAAACTTAACCATACCCATCCCTAGTTGCGAACCTCCTGAATGTAATTTTTGTATTGCATTGGGGTAACGTAACTAGAGCTCTGTCCTCGAATGATTCATTTGTATCTAATAAATTACTAATATTTTTGAAATTGAAGAAAACCCTCTTCTGACCTTTTTTTATTATTGAACAACACATGGACTTGACATGATATTCCAACACTTGTTAAATTTGATCTTTAAATGACAGCTAGCAAGGTTCTTGAGGGAAAGATTTAAAAAAAAAAAAATCCTATAATTAATTATAATTATGATATTCCTTAGCTAATCATATAGATTAATAACCTTCAACTCCATGCATTTTTTTGTAGGGGAAAAAATCTTTTAAAAATCATAATTCAATTGTTTTGTGAAGAAATCTGGGATTTTTTTTTAAAAAAGGGCATATCGCTCAGCCCTAATCACAACACTTAACAACAATATCCCATATTTCTCAGTATCCTGCAACCTTACTCAAAATAATCTCAAATAGCATTTAAAGCAAACTTCCAACACATCAACCTGAACAGTAACCTCAGACCTGCCAAGCGTTCAGCTCACAGAGACTTTTCCCAGGTATACAAGCATCCAGAATCTGCTCTCAAAAGAGTTAAAGACTCAAGAGCAGCGTTTTCCATGACTGACCTCCAGAGTGAAACAAGCTCATCCTCCACTTCAGACAAACACAATTCAATTATCCCACACGTCAAAGCCCAGAAGATATGAGCGCAAAACTCCTTCCAGCGACTTGAAGGAGATGCAGGCAGAACGAGTGCAAATCAGTGTGGAGGAATCATTTCTCTGTTATCAGCCGTCACAGGCCTGCAGGAAGTGATGCGAACACTTCAAAGAGACGCCGCCGCTCACACCTGACCGTCAGAGGACACGGCAAGAGCTCAATTCCTGTGAGATTTCGCTCATAATTCACATAAACCTGATGCACAAACACTTGTGTGCTGTTTAAAACAATCCTAGAAGTGATGTACACTGTTTGAGTTTGACTACCCACAAAGAAATCTGACACATGGAGATATATGCAAATTACATATCTCATAAGTTCATATTTGGATATTACAACAAATGGATTTACAACACACACACACACACACACACATATATATATATATATATATATATTAGGGTTGGGGCCGATAGACGATGTCATCGTCCATCGCCGATGGCTGATAAACTTCACGATGCTGAGCCGGCATCGTGATCCATCGCCCCGCCCCACATGTATATTGATATATAACTTATTATTTGCATGTCATCTTAATAGCAATAACGGTCTTTTCATGAGCTGTGTTATATTATACTTATAGCTGCTGTTTGCACTGACAGCATCGTGAGGATTAAATGAAGGATTATACAGCACCTCTCGCGCTTAAAATGTGTAGATTCAGTGGCAAACGCTGTTACCTGTAAACCCCGTCCCACAGACTGTACAGTGAATGGCTTTAGTCATTTTCATAGTGGACTTGAAGCCACTGGAAGTCTTTTATCCACTCTTGGAAAAGTGTAAATGGTGGATTAACATTCAGCACATGATCACTTCAGTAATAAGATGTGCCATTATTAGTAACTTTAGGTGGTTTCTAACACTAAATCTGTCAGTGTTATTTTCATTCTCTCATCTTCAGCGCGTCACATTTCCGCGGCTGTTGCTCCTATCATGTGAACAGAAGGCGTTGACTGATGATTTGACAGCTGATATTAACCAATCCATTCGTGTTCAGTTTTCTAGAGCATGGGCCAATAGGAAGAGCACAAAGGTGGGGCAAGCATTGCGGGCTTTTGTACTTCAGCAAGTTCACATGACAACTGTTTTAATCTGTTCCTGAGCGCTGCGTTTGGTGTCTTTAGGTGCAAGATGCATTCTGCATAAATGTCTCCTAAATCTGCTCGCATGCGTGAGGATTTTGCAGTGAAAACAGGTCGCACCAGTAATATGTATGCACTAGCACAAATGCTTCCAAATCATATTTTAGGTCGCATAAATATCAGGCGCAGTGTGACCAAAACGGTCGAGCTCTAGCATCTTTACTTGTTATATGTCCTCATAATAATAATAAAATAGGAAGTTATCATTAATCACAATACAAATTACAGTGAACTCCAAATGAACTCTCTCTCGTCTCCGCCACCAGCTGTGGGGAAAGCCATTATAAGGACACAGATTACTCCGCCTGATCATGCCAGATCCCGCGGAAAAAAAGTGATTGACAGGTGGTAATTTGGTATAACTTTATTTATTTATGGTTTGGTTATGGGTAAAGCAAAGACCATGTGGGTCAGGTAGTGAAAACGATAGGCTACAATTATTAAATTTGTTATGAATTAATTGATATTTAACAACAAAGACCCCCCCCCCCCGCCTACGACGACGATACCATCGTCCATCGCCGATGTTCACATTAGACATCGTACGATGCCAAATTTGTCAACATCGCCCAACCCTAATATATATATATATATATATATATATATATATATATATATATACACAGTTAAAGTGAGAATTATTAGCCCCCTCTTAGAATTTCTTTTCTTTTTTATATATATTTTCCAAATGATGTTTAACAGGGGTGCGTTTCCCAAAACCATCATTAGCCAACTAATGTCACAAGTATCGTCGTTACAAACATAGTTAGTTGATTTGCCGTTTCCCAAATCCATCGCTCCAATGAACATTCCTGTGTGAAAAAGTGTGTTTAAAGCATGGAATTGATTTAAACTAAATATAAAAAAATAGAAAAACAGTCCTTAAAAATCTAAATAACATTATTACTATACTTTTGATCATTTATTCAATACAGTGTTTCTCAGTGGCTTTGGTGCATTTTTCACAACTCTATTTACATTTGCACAACAGTTAACGCATTTCTCAAAACAATTAGTACAAACTGCAAAACCTAGTGGATAACCTGCAAAAGCGTGTCACTTGCTCATAATGGAGTGTTACTCACTGTCTAGGGATGGTGCACAACATGAAAGACAAGACAAAGAAAATGAAATCAAAGATTTATTGGGGTTTGAATTCGGGAGCTGACAAGGCCAAAATAACAAACAAAAATTCCTTTATTTTAAATCTCTGAATTACCTGTTCAAAAATATGAAAGAAAAGAAAATACAATTCACTACCCTAACTACCTAACACAAAAACAGAGATCAAAAGGTTTTACAAATCAAACGGCGTCAAACTCCTTACTATCCCAATATGTATACACTATTTACAAACTATTTACAAAACAGACAACCATATTTAAAGGACAATCCAAAAATCATAGTCAGGAGGCAAAAAGGTCTAACAAGCCAGTGGAACAAAGTATAAACAAAGCAAACACAAAACAAACAGTATTCACAAATCTCTAGTCACACCAAACAAACCGTACTCACAAATCTGTAGTCACAACTTTAACATTCAAAAACTCTGCACTATACCACAAACAACCGTTTCAACAAACACAAAGCAAGTGACCAAAACAAGATGGCCGCCAAGGAAGTTGTGTCATGGTTTTTAAAACACTGTGGGCCAATCAGGAACTAGCAATCAGCTGGAAGGGGTCAATCAGATGTATTCTAGGTAAAGCAGAGAAAAGGATGAGACAAGAGAATCATAGGGTTGTAACAAGAGAGCTCATTCCTCAAAAGTAAGTATTGATGTTAATGAAAGTGTCAGTGTCATCAAGATGAAAAGTTCTGACTCCATTGTTTATGAACAAGATAGTCAAATGGCTTTGTCATGTTTTCATTATCACACTTTACTCTGTACATTTTCTCCAATGCAAAAAAGTCAGATTTTGGTGACACTTTCTGAAATGCTTAAGAGATGCGCTATATACTATTAGCACAGCCATTTGAAAACTACAGTAAAGTGAGACATCACTGCATTTAGTGAGATATCTGAGTACAAGACACTGAATATGTGTTTCCCATGTTTACTGCATTTGCTCTTTGCAATTCTAATTTATTCACAGCATTGTGCAAAAGAATAAACACACCCTTATTTACAACAAACATAAACTTCCTTTGGGTAGAGCTGTGCACAACTGTAAACAATACTGCAGTACATACTTGGAACTGAACCTACAACATACACAGGTGTAGAATGGTATTTGGACCACAGCGGTTCGAACTGTAGTTCTGCCGAGCGACTAAAAAGTTATCAGCATGATGGTAAAAAAACTGTACATTTCTAGTCAAACCATTCTTCTGCAATCTTATACCAAAAACGGAAATAAGGGCAGTGCTAATAGCTATAAATGTGGGAGAGCGTTGATATTATGTGATTGTATTGTATTGCAATATGGAGCAATTAAGTGTTGATGTTAAATCAAAAGTAATTCACAAATACTTGAAAATGAAATGATTTAATGACAATAATTCTCTATGGTTACAACTGAATTAGTTACAAATAACTGTATAAAATGATAAACCATGAAATGATAAAAACATATGATATAAATTGTACCCAGCTTACTGTAAATGTAAAGTTACCAGAGCGAGAGGGAGAGACAGGGGGAGGGAGAGACAAAGAGGGAGAGAGAGAGAAGGTAACCTCCAGAGAAGGAGAGGAGCAGAGCTCAGGAAAGCACAGAGAAGAAAAGAGCCAGAGCCAAGTTTACCAGCTATTTTGTACCTTTCTTGACCATGTAACCAAAGCCTAAATGCTGAGACATTCGAACTGACCAATCAACATGTGACCACATCGTAAAACCCCCAAAGTCCACACACCAGGCCCTGATCTTATCTGTATCTGCCTTTGGAGTCAGCATGGACCTTTCTTGGTGAAAAAGACATGTTTTGCCATATAAACAAATGCATAGGATAATTTAGACTCTTACACAGGTCTGTAAATCATTCATCAAATTGTACAATTTAGAAGACATTTTTAGGAAAAAAAAAAAATTTAATTTTTGTATGTAATGACTCGAGTAATGAAATGAGGACTATTAGTTTTATATGGAATGACTATTCAGCATCCACAAGTTTAGTTCATTTTGACTGACATGACATAAGCAATGATTAATGTTATAAAACAGCAGAGAGTTGTATGAAAGCAATTGATGCATGTCCAAAAGCATTCGCAATTTGTTGGAAGGAATGAGAAACCGCTACTATGATGTGCACAAATGACTAATTGTATTGAGAAATGCATGAACTGTTGTGCAAATGTAAATAGTGTTGGGAGAAATGCACCAAAGTGACTGAGAAAAACTGTAATTTTCCTTCGACTTAGTGCCTGATTTTATCAGGGGTCGCCACAGTGGAATGCACGGCCAATACACAGTAGAACTACTTTTGATCAAATAAATCAAATTAGGTAGCCTAATGTTTTAGGTAGACTCAAACATTCATATGGTGTGTTAAAAAAATCTACCATAAAAAAAAGAGTCCCGTTTTCCAGTAAACACACACATGTGATGGTGTATAGAGCGCCGTGCCTGTATCTGTGTGTGTGAAATAAAGACGTGTTGAGCAGAATCCCTTCACGTATGGCTAATAACACACCCAAATCCTCTTAAGCGTTTCCTCCAGAGCGTCTCTTCATTTACCCATAATCCCATTCAAAGCAGCGGTGGACGCAGTGGGGGCCACTGTCAAACCACAGGGGGGTTTCAAGACCTTCGTCCAGAGGAAAAAGACACGCTGAGACACTCGTCCACGCTCTGATTGTGACCCGGAGATCAGATATTCTCTCATTATGAGGACAATTAGCTGATAACGCGAAGCGTAAAATGAATATGAAACTGACGGTGGAGATGAAGAACAGGAGATGACTCCTGACCTGATGCTTTCACTTACATACAAAACATGCTTAAAGTCAAGTTAAAGTGCTCTTAAAGTTATATCACTGAGTAAATCTCTTCAACATCTCAGCTGGATGAATAGATGGACAGATAAATGAGAGATCGACAGATATATGGCCAGAAAAATGGCTCAATGGAGACAGACAGACAGACAGACAGACAGACAGACAGACAGACAGACAGACAGATAGATAGACAGATAGATAGATGGACAGACAGACAGAGAGACAGATAGATAGACGGACGGACGGACGGACAGACAGACAGACGGACGGACGGACGGACGGACGGACGGATGGACGGACGGACGGACGGACGGACGGACGGATGGGTGGTGGAATGGATGGATGGATGGGTTGGTGGGTAGGTGGACTGATGGATGAAGGAATGGGTGGGTGGGTGGTTGGATAGGTCGATGGGTGGGTGGATGGAAGGTTGGATGGGTGTGTGGGTATATGGGTGGATGGATAAGTAGGTGGGTATAAGGATGGATCGGTGGGTGGATGGTTGGATGGGTGGGTGGGTGGATGGATTGGTTGGTTGATGGTAGATGAATGGATAGGTGGGTGGGTGGGTATATGGATGGGTAGTTGGGTGTATGGATGGGTAAGTGGGTGTATAGATGGATGAGTAGGTGGGCGGGTGGATGAATGAAATGGTGGGTAGGTGCGTGGGTGTATGGATGGATCGGTGAGTAGGTGGATGGATGGATGGGTGGATGGATAGATGGGTAGGTGGGTGGGTGGATGGATGGATGGGTGGGTGTATGGATGGATCGGTGGGTGGGTGGGTAAATAAATGAATGGATGGATAGGTGGGTGGATGGGTAGGTGGGCGGATGGATGCATGGGTAGGTGGGTGGTTTTATAAATGGGTGTATGTATGTATGGATGGGTAAGTGGGTGGGTGGGTTCATGGATGGATGGGTAGGTGGGTTCATGGATGAATGGATGGATTGATGGATGAAATGGTGGGTGGATGGGACAGTGGGCAGATGAAAGGATGGGTGGATGTATGAAGGGACGGATGGGTGGGTTCATGGATGGAAAGGTAAATGGATGAGTTGGGTGGATAAATGGTAGGTGGGTGAGTGTATGGATGGATAAATGGATGGATGGATGGATAGGTGGATGGGTTCATGGATAAGTGGATGGATAGGTAAATGGATGAGTTGGGTGGATGGAATGGTAGGTGGGTGAGTGTATGGATGGACGAATGGATAGATGGGTGGGTGGATGAATGGATAGATAGATAGATGGATGGATGGACTGATTATTAATGGGGCTTTTCTGTAAATAAAGTGTGTTGGGGGTGATGTAGTTGCAATATCAATATTCTAAAACTGGAAAGTGGCAGGTTGTAAATGGAAGACGGCAGTTAATATGCTTAAGTAGCAGAGACTCACGCCAAGATTTTAACTTGTCGGACAAAATGTCAGACCGTCCAACCAACAGATAGACGATCGACAGAGAGATAGATACTGCTTTTGGCTCAACCCTAATCTCTATATTATTGTCCAAATGTATAGGTATTTAACATAATAAATGACCAATATAATTGGATTTTTTTTTCTACATCTCCATCCACAGAGCTGAAGCTGATTGTTATGTCAGGCCAAGCTCATGGGTGAGAGATTTCTCTGGCGTCTCTTCCCTCCACAAAAGCTCTTATGATGTGAGCCGCAGCCTCTCTGGGACAAAGATGACAGGGAAGTGCTTGCTGTAATTACTGCTAGCCGATCTGCATATTATAATTGGGGTCCTGGGGCATCATTATTTCACAGGGAACAGAAAAAAAGGCAGATCAGATACAAGAGCGACATCCGCGTAATCACCATCTTTATCAGAGGAGAGCCTGATCGGCCCAGTCCATCAGCCCGACAAACTCTTTCATGAGATGCAGACGAGACGAGCGCAAAACGCCCTAAATATGGCAGCGAGGCGGAGGAGGAGGTCAGCTTCATTTCTGGGAGACACTCATTTGAAGAAGCAGGCGGCAGGTCTCTCGTCTCGGCCCTTTGAAATCTCAATCCCGGCTTGATTGAGTTTAGATCAAAGCATGGTGTAAGGCGGACTATATTTAATGTTCAGATGCTGGAAAACACAATGCTGGAATATCAGAGCGGCTCCGAATATCTACATGCACAACTTTCATGATCAGCCAACTCACCAGGGGCGATTCTAAGACTTATTTAATGGGGTGGGATTGGAGGTATGGCAATTTTTTATATTTAATAGACATATGGTAATCTGATTAAAGACAAAATAATGTAACATCCGTGTGAATTGGAAGTTGAAGGACTTTTATCTCAGTATGTTGATGTAGGGCTGTGCAATTAATCCAAATTCAGTTTCGATTTTGGCTTCCAACAATGAATCGAGATAAAATGATTATTGCGTCATATTCTGCCCCCTTACCAGCAGCTCAGTTTTACATGAAAACGAGTAAAAGCAGGTGCTGTAATGTGACTTATGCAGCATGGGATGCACTTCCTTTATTGATGTGTATTCAATTTATTCATGTTATTAAAATGTGAAAGAGAACTGATGCTGTGTGTCAAATTCAAGGAACCGTCAGGAGCAGCAGGCGAGTGCAGAAGCTCCACTGAAAATACTGTGGTAAAATAAATTTCCTTCGGTTTGCTGCCGAGTGTGACGCGGCTGGTATGAGAATCAGCACCTTCAATTTGAGGCCATGGTGCTCCACTGGAAAAAGGTGGTTTGCCATTTCCAGGTTGGAGGAAAGTCTTTACCCCAGGTGGAGGAGCTCAAGTATCTTGGGCTTTTGTTCACGAGTAAGGGAAGGATAGAACGTGAGATTGACAGGCGAATCTGTGTAGCGGCAGCAGTAATGCGGTCAATGTACCGGTCCGTTGTGGTTTAAGAAGGAGCTGAGCCAAAGGCAAAGCTCTCGGTTTACCGGTCAATCTACGTTCCTACTCACTCCTATGGTCATGAACTTTGGGTCATGCCCGA
>CAIGQS010000588.1:4112-20876 GCA_903798195.1 Danio kyathit | reverse complement strand
GCGCACTGAGGGGTTAAAGGACATTTTCATGTTTCCTCTATCTTCCGTATCGCTGTCAGCAGCGTCTGAGGCTCGGAGAGCACCGAGCGAAAAGCACTAATGCACCTGCAAATGAGATCGCTCATCTCTCTCTAAATGAATGCTTACTCTGAAAGGTGATGAGTTTTTTTTTTTATTATTAAAGAAAATAATTTCTCTTGTCAGCCTGGCTTTTCAGAAAGACACAGACTTAGATGTCTATTAAATATTAATGTGAGGGTCAATGGACTGCCATGGCTTTATGGGCATGCTGACCAGATGATTTTCAAATGAAACAAAGCTGTTGCAAGTTTAACTTTCAATGTGAGACACTATTTTTTGATGTTGACACATCCAGCAGTTGAGTTTACTTATAGGATCATGTCCAATAGATATTGATAAATGTAATTTGGGTGGATATGAATGCATGACGATTGGTTTTATGCATAAACTAGTTTGGTTGATTTTATTTAGATCGGGTTTGCTTGGGAAAATATGATTGTATTGGCAATAGATTATATTGGCTAGTGCTGGGATAGGTTGAATTAAGCTTGTCACTACTGGTTTGGGTGGTGTTAACAGACAAGGTAGTCTAATCCACATTGTTTATGCTGTTTATTGGTAGTTTGAGTATTAATTAGGGATGCACTGATACCATTTTTTTGGAAGCAATCTGATCTCAATACCAAAATTCTGACTATCGACCAATACAAATCCGATCCCGATACTGTGCCTTTTTTTTGTTGTGGTTTTTTTTAACGTAATGCAGATTCTATAGTTCTGGTAATAAACTCAAATAATATATCTTCTTTAGTAAAAATAACAGACCCATAGACCTACTGTAGTATATGATAGATGACACAATCTAACTAAAAACATGATGCTTGCTGTAAACTATGCTACATTATTTGAGCATTCGTTATGACATTGATATGATCTGTTGTGGTCCAGCTTATGTTTTCTTTTTTAATATTAAGATTTTTTTAAAAAATCTGTAATAGGCTACCACTATTGACTAGACATGGGCCGGTATAAGATTCTGACAGTATGATAACCTTGGATAAAAATATCCCGGTTTCACGGTATTGTGATTACTGCTGTAAAATATATTCTTTTTAAATGTCTTAGTAAAAAATGAATTTTTTTTTCCGCTTTGAAAACAATGTATTTTATTTTTTTGAAAGATTTAAAGTATTTTGGAGCAGTTAACATGTCAGGCTAAATAATAAAAATGAATCATAGACTTCTGCTGTCTTCATTAGTTTCAAAAGCACATATTTCTTTGCAATTTAAAATGACATCTTTGGATATTTTTTCTGCTGGAGATACTGTTGTCCTAAAAAACAAACAAAAAACAAAATTAAATAAAAAATCTTACACATACCTTAGGAATGGTATTACAGAAGATTTTGCCGGTTTTAAAACCTTCACTTTTCCAATCCGTGGTATACCTTGAAAACGGTTATCGTCCCATGCCTACTATTGACCCTAATTGTTGGTAAAATAACCAGCCTGATATTTTTCTGCAGGTTTGAAGTAGACTAAACTAAACCGTCTGAGGCCAGTTTTACTTAATAAACATTCCCTCGCCTAAACTCGCCGCGAAACTAAAAGCATGTCTGAAAAATAATTTTTGGTCTTAAAAAAAAATTTTTTTTTAAACGAATTTCGTTTAGTATAATTTGTTGGTTATTTTAATGTATTTTTGTTGGTCAGTTATCTGCAAAATATACAATACATATCTGGTGAAGTTCAAAACAAGGTCTGTATATGCTTCAGCGCAGGCACGTGCACAGATGGGGCTCAACCTGTGCAGTGCACATGCCCTTTTTTCTCTTGGATAAAAAGTGCCCTTCAAAAATGAACTAAAGTGCCCCCTGGTCTTCAGTTTGCGACTGTCAACCAGTCTCTGCACGGTACTGCTTCAGCACAAACTGGTCTTAAATAAAACATTAATATAAATAAAATGACAGTGAAATATTCAGTTTCAGAGTAGCCTATATTAGGCTAAATAATTTTCTGTTAATGACAATCCATATTGCCCCGTCAGTTTAACTTTTATTAATTTAATCAACTACTTCGACCACAATGAGCCAGGCTTTACAAACTATTCGCAGCACTTAAAGTGTTCACCTTGGAAGAATCAACTCAGTCATTTAATGCAAAACTAAATGCATTTCTCCACTGATTATTTAAACTAACAGGAACAAATAGTTTTGGAGAAAGTTTTTCGTGTTGTCATGAACGCGACACATGCAGTTTGAATTGTGAATGAATGGAGAATTGATTGACAGGCGCAGCTCTGGAAGCGCTGAACTGAACATGAATTTAACCACTTGAATCTTTATCTGTGCTTCACATTAAACTGTAGAATGGCTTCAGAACATTTGGGATATAGTAGGCCTACATGACAACTTTCTAGTGACTTATAATAGGCTACCTCCATGGCTTTTGTTGTCTTATAAATTACACAAAATATAGTGCACGTACAAAATCAGATTTGGATTGGTACCAGCTGGCCGATACCTGATTCAGCAAAAATATGCGGTATCGAATCAATATCCGATTCAAGTATCAGGATCGGTGCATCTCTAGTATTAATGTTGGTCCAGACTAGAGTTGCCACAATACTGGAATTTCGGTACCAATCGATAATCACAGTCATAATATATAATCACCAACCGCGAATCATTTCTGTTGAGCACATGAACACAATGGCCAATCAGCTGTGTTTAAGTATGCACTCAACATCGCTCAAATGTTAGCCGGAAATGGACATTTTTAAAATTCCAGTACTGATTGGTACCAAACTATTGCTTTTGACAACACTAGTCCAGATTTTAAGTTCTTTTAAAAACACGCAGACAAACATATAGTATATGACTTATAGCTGTGTTTCTCAACCCTGTTCTTAAAGGCACACCAACAGTACTAATTTTGGATGTCTGAACTAATCATTTCAGGTTTTCAAGTCTCTTCTAATGTTCTGATGTGTACTGTTGGTGTGCCTTCAGGAACAAGGTTGGGAAACACTGACTTATAGTATTATAAAATTCTTTAACGCTTTAAGTAAGCATTAATATTGTTATTGTGGTTTCATTTGGTCATGATAGTCATTTGATATTGTGACATCTCTGGTGGTGACATCAGCGTCCAGAAAACACAGCATTTTCTGATTACCATTGAACAGGGTTTTGTGGGTTGACATAAATCAGACTAAAGTATCCAGGTGTTTCGATCTCTGTATCCGCGCTCGCACACTCTCTCCACTGCAGTTTTGGACCCTGATAAATTGTTGCAGGGCATCTGGGTGATGCAGCACAGCGTGGCCGTCTTTGGTCCTCTGAGATCTCCGTACTCTCCAGACACGGCAGCCAGATGGTCGATGGGGTGTGTGTTTGCGTGTGGCATCACGGTGGGACCGGCAGACCTCAAAGCTCTGTTGGTTTCTTGTCTTTTATGGGTTCTGATTTTTCCTGTCTCACACCACCAGCGGTCTCACTTCATGCTCTGCGGCTTTTTCAGCATCACTAGATTGGCAAACGAGGTTTGAAATGGCCTCGTTTAAAAAAACAGGCATGTGTTCATGTTCATGTTGAACATAGATGAAGGGTCCCTAGAAAACACACCTGAACTGGCTAATTAAAAAAAAAGAAACACTTTTTGGCTAACCTTTAGTCATGTGTCTACTCTAATATTTTGTGTAGGATGAAATGCATTGAATAATTGAGTTATTTTCACAAGGGTCATTCAAAAATTAAATTTTAGGGATTAGGACTGTATATCGTAAAATTATTGTTATCGCGATAATAGTAAATACAGTATACATATTGCAGACAAGATAATTTACATTTTATTGTATGCAATGGTTGTTTATCTAAATTTGACTAATCAGATGGGGACTTACTTTCTTTACCCCACCTTCCCTGTAGTTGCTGTTCTGCTATTGGCTAGAGCAGCTCAAAGGTAACCCAGACCTAAAAATAAACCCTAATGGCAGGAGTCGAGACAAGAAAGTATAAGGACAACAGCCAATTAAATTCAGAATATCTGCTGAGAACTCATAGTGTTTTAAAGACTACATGGTTGCACAGTTTTTTAGTCTAAAATAGAATTAATTATAACTGAAAATTAGGGATGGGTATCGTTAAGGGTTTTAACAGTATTACTACTTTTATCTATATCACTTATCGGTTCGGTACTTTAACGGCTTTCTTATCAGTACTTTTTGTAGTGGTTTTTTTTATGAAACAAAACAAGCAAATTAAACAGAATTAACAACACTTTATTTTATTATTACATTTTTAATATAAAATAAAACAAAACCAATAATTGTTAAACAAATAAATATTTTTTTTTTCCTGTCGAAGAATGTACAATGGTTTGAAGGAAAATGACTCCGTTTTTAACCATTCTTCTGGATAAAAATCAACATGTTTGCCTTTTCTGGCAGTAAATCGGGATCTTTGGTTTATTGTGCTCCCTTCAATGCATGAGATGATGTTTATGATTTTTCATTAACGCATTCACATAAATGAGTTTACTGTGTTTTGGGAGTTAACTGTGTTTTTAATACAGTTTTGGAGCATCTTGCAATGTAAAAATAAGCTGTTTAATTATAATTTCTTAATAAGCATATTATGTTTAGTGATGTTTAAGATTTATTTAGGCTACTGCAGGAAAAAAATACTGTTTTCATTGTATCTGAATGTGTGTGTTTATTTAACTATTAATGTTATACTAATTTAGGTGATTGACTGCTGGCATAACGATGTGGAAGATGTAAAGTTACCGTTATAGGCAGTCAAAAACTTTTCGTTACTTTTCATTGCAGTTAATGCAACACGAGCATTTCTCATGTGAGATTGCCAACTGCGCAGAAGAATATCAAATATCGCAAATTAGAAAAGGTTAGTCAAATTATGCTACTGTAAGTAGGGTTTATTTAGCAATAATTCTCCAGTACCGATGACAGAACCATTAACATCAGAGCTTATCAATACTTCGGTATTTTATAATGTAGCACCGATACTGATAAAGTACAGAGTTTTGGTACCCATCTCTACTGAAAACACACAGTTGAAGTCATAATTATTAGCCCTCCTTTTCATTTTTTTTTTGTCTTTTTTTCAATTATTTGCCAAATGATGTTTAACAGAGCAAGGGAATTTTCACAGTATGTCTGATAATGTTTTTTCTTCTGAAGAAGTCTTATTTGTTTTATTTCAGCTAAAATAAAAGCAATTAAAAAAAAAAACATTTTAAGGTCAATATGAATAGCCCCTTTAAGCTATTTTTTTCGATAGTCTACAGAACAAATAATCATTATACAATAACTTGCTTAATTACACTATCCTGCCTAGTTAACCTAATTAACCTAGTTACGCCTTTAAATGTCACTTTAAACTGTATAGAAGTGTCCTGAAAAATATCTAGTAAAATATTATTTACTGTCATTATGGCAAAGATAAAATAAATCAGTTATTAGAAATGAGTTATTAAAACTATTATGTTTAGAAATGTGTTGAGAAAATCTTCACTTCGTTAAACAGAAATTGGAAAAAAGAATAAACGGGGGGGCTAATAATTCAGGGAGGGCTAATAATTCTGACTTTAACTGTATAAATTTACCTCAAAATAAAAATCAAGATTATTTGGCTTGTTTTAAGGAAAATCTCACTTAATTTTGATGCATTAATTCTTAAAACAAGACAACATTTTTGATTGTCTAGTAAATGCTTCTCGGAATAAGACTTTCTAGATAATTGAACTAAAAACAAGACCGATAATCTAAGTAAAAAAAGCTTTTTTTGCAATGTGCAAAGCATGATGGGAAGTGTACATTTTGTTTGAGCTACTTGACCATTGACCATTTCAGTAAAGTTTAAGCTGAAGTGATCGCATTTGAATGAGAAATGGCATACAGTGTTGTTAAATCAGTAAATAAACTGAAGAGTTTAAAGGGATAGTTCACCCAAAAATGAAAATTGACTTACTATTTACTCATCCTCAAGTGATTCCAAACCTTTATGCATTTTCTTTTTTATTTAGCACCCAAAAGGAGATATTTTGAATAATGTTAGAATTAACTTACATAATATTTGTTTTTCCTTTCAAATGAACTTATTTTGTGTTCAACAGAACAAAAAGAAACCAAAACAGTTTTTTGACAAGTGAAGAGTGAATAAATAATGATACAGTTTTCAGTTTTGGGTGAACTATCCCTTTAAATCAAACGAACAGCATCCAAAAAAAATTAATAAAAAAATAATTTGCTTTGATTGTAACCGCAAAAATCTATAATATAAATTAAGTTAGCTATGAGAAAATATGCTGCTTGAGAAAATAACATTATCTAACGCAATAAGCGACTTAGTTGGGTTCTTTAGGAGATATTGACTTGTCAGTTATCGAGTTAATTAACAGGAAGTTGGTTAAATAACCATAATAAACAGCTGGGGAAGCTTTGCAGTACTCTATCGCATTGAACCAAGAGTTTAGAGTTTAAAAAAAGGCATAAGCTAAAATCAGTCCCCTCTGAAAGTGCTGCGCTGTCTGGATTTATTGTCCTGCGTCACACAATACCACCCCCACCCTCCAAAAAGCATTTTATCGGATGATTTAAAAGTCACCTGGTTGGGGGCAGAGCGAATATATATGTAAGTGCAATCAGCAGAATAAGCTAGAACACCATTTTTTTTCTTGTTCTTTCTCTCAGTGTGAGACTGGTCAAATGGTGTACTGGGTAAGTGGCCCCGTCAGCAGATATGGGATCCTCCCCAGTGTGTCCGGAGGAGAGATTGTGGCAGGGTGAATTGATTATTGCGGTGTGTTTCCAAAGGTCAATAAGGCCAAGCTTCAGGTCTAATTAAAGGGATAGTTCAACCCCAAAATGGAAATTTCCCCCCCTCAGTTTTATGACAAATGTTCTTTATTTATGTGGAAAACAAAGAAGGCATTTTGAGGAATGTTCAGCTTATATAAACAGACAATGAAAATGAATGGGTGTGGATGCTGTCAAGCTCAAATCATGACACAAAAAAAAATAAAAACACAGACAATAAGTCTCATAAAGTCCTTTGCTTTGTGTGAGGAGTAGGCTGAAATAATGTTCATTAAATGAATTAATGAATTAAGCAACCAGATAGATAGATAGATAGATAGATAGATAGATAGATAGATAGATAGATAGATAGATAGATAGATAGATAGATAGATAGATAGATAGATAGATAGATAGATAGATAGATAGATAGATAGATAGATAGATAGATAGATAGATAGATAGATAGATAGATAGATAGATAGATAGATAGATAGATAGATAGATCCTCAGCAGTGGCTGCACAAGGCACACACAGAATTCTCAAACCTTCATCAGGACAACAAGATGCATAGAGATTCTTAGCAAGTATGGGTCATGCTTGCAACAGAGCAAAAACAGGATCAGCCAGACACGCGCTGGAAACAAAGAGCCACCCAGACGCACACTCAGCTTCCGCTTATAAAGCCGGCAATCTGAATTAGCCGCAGGTGCAAGGAGGAGTTAGCCTCAAATACCAATTAATATCAAAAACGCTCCCAAACGACAATAATAATAATAATATTAATAATAATAATAAAAAATAAATTCTTCAAATTAAATCAATCAATTACATGCATTTATTTATAAAGAAAGAAAGAAAGAAAGAAAGAAAGAAAGAAAGAAAGAAAGAAAGAAATATTAGAAGTCTCTTATGCTTATCAGGGTTTATTTTATTTGATCAATACTGTAACTACAGTAATCCTGTGGAATGATTTTACAATTTAGAACAGCAATTTAATATATGACTGTACATTAAAATGTAACTTATTCCTTTATTTTTCATTTTTCAGAATCACTGCTGGCCCACCCAGAAAAAAAATATATTAAAGGTGAAAAATCCTGCAATTGAAAACAAGTAACGTCTGTCAGAGAAAATGAATGTAGTTTAATGTTGACGATATTTGTTTAACAGCATCCTTTAGTTATTGTAACTTTGTCAATCAAGTTTAAAATCCTCCTCCATTGCACAAAAATGAAATTGTCCAACTGTTGCTCTGCACTTTGCACTGATGAGCGCTTTTGTTTTTGACTGGCTGAAAACGAAACTAGAAGTGCTGTACGGCGGACTATTCTGATTTGCTGGTCAAGGACGTTATAAGTAATAAAATGACAAATGAGTATTACATGTATGAGAGAGGTATAATAATATATTAATCTGGCTTAACTTGATTTGAATGCTGTATTTTAATAGTTTCATTGTAATGTAGTAGTGTAGTTTAGGGTTGTCGCGATACTGGAATTCGGTACCAATCGATATTAAAATTTTTAAAATGTCCATTTCCCGCTAACATTTGAGTTAGGTCTGGGCAATTAATGGAAAAGTAATCGAAGTCGACATTCACAACCTATAATTTTTCCAGGTCAATTTTTTTAATTATTTTCCCTACCGCGTGTGGAGTCATGTGATCCGGCTTTGTTTACACTTCTGCGTCGAGTGCAGCCTACGGTCGAGTGAAGCCTTCACTTGATTGCATACCCCTCATGTGACTGACGCTGATGCTGACCTCTCAAAAACAATGTAACTACATGTCACGACGACGTATAGCACAAGCTCTGTGATCGGTCATCTTGGTAGCATTGATAAATAAATAAAAATAAATAAATAAATGAATAAATAAAAGAATCGTTCATTAATCGTAATCGAGTTAAAATGTTCAATTAATCAAGATTTTGATTTTAGGCCAAATCGCTCAGCCCTAGTTTGAGCAATGTTTAAAAAACGTGCTCAACAGCGCTCAAATGTTAGCGAGAAATGGAGGTTTTTAAAATCTCAGTATCGATTGGTACAAAATTCAAGTATTGTGACAACACTGGTGTAGTGTAGTTATCATGTTTTGGCAATCGTTTGGAGTTTTAAGAGTCTGAAAAATATTACAGGGCATATGTTGATCTTATTCGCACTGTTGGGGGAAAAGTAATACATTATAAATTAAAGTCACTTAAAAGTAGCTAAATGTATTACTTAGTTACTTTTTATGGAAATTAAAATGAAAGTATGTTTTATTTATTTATTTATATGCGTTTTTTAAGAGTATAGGCTTATTTAGAACACATTTATTTTTGCAAAATAAGGTTTGGTTACTCAAAAATGTCACTTGTTAAATCAATGACTTTATTATCAGTGGTCATAAATATAAGAAACTAGTTATTATACACTTTTTTTAAAAGTAGGCATTGAGGTCCACCCTATTTCACCAAGGTCCACTCATTTTTACATTTCTGGCCTCACCCTTGGCCTTCAGTATCACGCTTTATCAATTTAAAGTATGCTTACTAAATAAAAGTGTCTTGAAATCAGAACCAACTGTGCACTGTTTATAAAATAAAAATATATAGAGCAGTAGATTCTCTTAACCTCATTAACTTTTTTTTTTTTTTTGCCATATGGTGCAAAATGTTACTGATTTGTTTATGATTTTCAACCTGTTCTAACTGATACTTAAAGCCTATCACTATGTTTCAAGTCAGCTGGATAATGTTTGCTTTCGGAAATCACTGCCTCATTCTTGTAAATCGTTGTTGCGTTGGTAAGCTAATTTGTATAGAAGCATCTGCTAAATGAGTAAATGATCTGTAGGGAACTTGGTGACAAATTTACACCAGCAGAACATGAAACGAGTGGTTACATTTAAAATATAATAATAATAATAATAATAATAATAATAATAATAATAATAATAATAATAATAATAATAATAATAATAATAATTTCATTAAATATTTATTATTATTATTATTATTATTATTATTATTGGAAAATTTCCTTCTTGTCCCATTCTTGATTTAAAAAAAATTAAATTTATTAAAAACTATGTCCAGTTAATTGTGATCATGAAAGTTACTGATTCAAATAAAACATTTATTTAAAGAACAACAACGACAAGAAATAATTCTAATTGTATTTTTTTCTTCACTTTTCTATATTGATATGACACGACTACAATTTCTCTCACATACACCATTAAAATACTTTAAGGCTTAAAGCCACTAGAACAGTGATTATATTTTATTTTATATATTTTATGTGGTGTGTATATTTTGCTGATGTATGTACTTGCATTTTCCCAAATGTTTACAAGAATATAAACATTTTAATTAGTGACACGGTCTGTATCCTGGGCATGATAATGACAGCATACACTGCCGTTTTCTGTTTTGGTTTTATAAAAAAACACAATAGACACTTCAATTGCTGTGTGTGTTTATTAGAATACACAGTGCAGCAATACAACAGATGTCTAAAATGTATTTAGCGTGATCACAACCAGAAGCAGACTTTGGCATTATAAAAGCTCTGCTGCTTTCATGCTGTGTTGCTCTTGTCTCTCTTCAGCAACTGCTTCAGTACTCTCATTTCACTTCAACTGATTTCAACTTTTCATCTGCTTCATGAGAATAAGTGTTGAATACTTTAGCTCATCCATGTTTATGATTTCTGCAGGAGTCCTGTAGGATGTAATGAAGACCACAACTCCCATAATTCCACATTCAGTCACGGCATCCTCATACTACACCTTTGTTTGTTGTGAATACGCGCCCTCTAGTGGCAAAAATTACATACAGTGCCTTAAATATCTGTATTACTGGAGTTTTGTATGCTTTCATGTTCTCATTACTTTTAAAAACAACAGGACCTTCATGTGGACTTCTTTCTTCACTTATTTTAAATCCTGTGGTTGAATATTGACATTCACAATGCTGTTTGATTAGGTGACAGCACTATTTCATCGCAAATTCTGTGACATATTCTAAATCCGTTTCTATGACTACAAGGATTCCGCAATTCCATCTGCATTTTCTACATAACAGTCGTAAAGAGAGATTTCATTTGTCTGTATTGAACCCTGCTTGCAGGTTTGGGACAATGTGAGGGTGAGTAAATGATGACAGGATTTTAATTTCCAAGTAAAGTATTACTTTAAACTCGTAAACTTCCCTCGGCACCTCACAAAAACCCGCTGTCATCATGGGGTCTGTTTCGACTAGGACTATGTTTTGTTTTTTTTGTTCTTTTTTGTTCTTTTTTTTTTTTCGCTACACTTTTTTTTTTTTTTTTTTTAATTTAAAGAAAGAGGCATTTTAATTAAAACATTATTCCACACTCAGTCATGGCATCCTCAAACTACACCTTTGTTTGTTGTGAGTATGCACCCTCTAGTGGCAAAAATTACATACAGTGCCTAAAATATCTCAGAGTAATTCTGGAGATTCGTATGCGATCAGTTCTCGTTGCTTTTAAAAATAACATGACCTTCCTATGGACTTCTTTCTTCACTTATTTCAAATCCTGTGGTTGAATATTGACATGTCCACAACGCTGTTTGATTAGGTGTACAGCTCTATTTAATCAGATATTACAGATATGCTCACTGAATACAAACCTAACAGCTCACTCAGATCTTTAGGATCATATAAACTAGAAATTCCAAGAGTTCAGTCAAAGCAAGGTGAACCTGCCTTCAGCAACTAAGCCCCTCTCTGCTGGAATCAGCTTCCAGAAATTATCAGATGTGCTCCAACATTAGGCACGTTCAAATCAAGACTGAAAACACATCTGTTTAGCTGTGCCTTTACTGAATGAGCACTGTGCTACGTCTGACAGATCACACTATTATGTCTTTCTTTTCTCTCTCATTCTTTTATAACCAGTTTTAACACATTTAGTCTGTTTTTATCTGTTTTTAATCATTTTTATTATTAGTTTTTATTTTCTTATACTTGTCTCTTTTATTTCTGTTTATGTGAAGCACTTTGAATTGCCGCTGTGTATGAAATGTGCTATATAAATAAACTTGCCTTGTCTTGCCTTGCCTAATCGCAAATTCTGTGACATATTCTCAATCCATTTCTATTAAGGATTTTGCAATTCCTTCTGCATTTTTTACATAACTACATAAAAGTTATTCATTGCGAAGTCACAAAATTCCGTGACATGTTGTGATTGTGTTTCCACGACTACGAGGATTCCGCAATTCCATCTGCATTTTCCCCATAATAGAAATAGTCGCAAAGAGAGACTTTATTTATCCATATTGAGCCCTGCATGCAGGTTTGGGACAACATGAGGATGAGTAAATGATGACAGGATTTTAATTTCTGAGAAAAGTATTACTTTAAATTTATAAACTTCCCTCGGCACCTCACAAAAGCTCACCGTCATGGGGTCTGTTTTGACTGGGACTATGTTTTTTTTTTCTCCTTTTTTTTTTCATTGTTTTCTTTCTCACCACTGTCATTTTTTTTTTTTTTTTTTTTTTTGAAAGGAAACATTTTAATTAAGACCCGATTCCACACTCAGTAATGGCATCCTCAAACTACACTACTACTTTGTTTGTTGTAAATACAAGCCCTCTAGTGGCAAAAATTACATACAGTGCCTTAAATATCTCAGAGTAATACTGAAGATTCATATGCAATCATGTTCTCATTACTTTTAAAAACAAGATGACCTTCATTCTTTCTTCTTTTACTTCAAATCCGGTGGTTGAATATTGACGTTCACAATGCTATTTGATTAGGTGTACAGCACTATTTCATCGCAAATTCGGAAAATTCTGTGACATATTCTGAATCAATTTAATTCTGTGACATATTCTGAATCAATTTAATTCTGTGACATATTCTGTATCCATTTCTATTAAGGATTTTGCAATTCCATCTGCATTTTCTTCATAACGGTTGCAAAGAGAGATTTTATTTGTCTGTATTGAACCCTGCTTGCAGGTTTGGGACAATGTGTGGGTGAGTAAATGATGACAGGATTTTATTTTCCAAGTAAAGCATTACTTTAAACTCGTAAACTTCCCTCAGCACCTCACAAAAGTCAGCTGTCATCATGTGGTCTGTTTTCTGGGACTATGCCTTTTCTTTTTTTCTTCCTTCTTTCCCTGCACTGTCTTTTTTTTTCTTTTTTTTTTTTAAAGAAAGAGACATTTTAATTAAAACATGATTCCACGCTCAGTAACGGCATCCTCAAACTACACCTTTGTTTGTTGTGAATACACGCCCTCTAGTGGCAAAAATTACATACAGTGCCTAAAAATACAGTTGCTAGAGATTTGTATGGAGTCATGTACTTTTAAAAACAACATGACCTTCATGTGGACTTATTTCTTTTTTTTATTTCAAATCCTGTGGTTGAATATTGACATGTTCAAAATGTTATTTTATCACAAATTTGCCAAATTCGGTGACATATTCTAAATCCGTTTCTATGAAGGATTCCACCGTTCCATCTGCATTTTCTACGTAATGGTCGCAAAGAGAGACTTTATTTGTCTGAATTTAACCCTACTTGCAGGTTTAGGACAACATGAGGGTGAGTAAATGATGACAGGATTTTAATTTCCGAGTAAAGTATTACTTTAAACTCGCAAACTTCCCTCGGCACCTCACAAAAGCTCACCGTCGTGGGGTCTGTTTTGACTGGGATGTTTTTTTTTTTTTCTTCATCTTTCTTCTCATTGTCTTCTTTCTTTCCCTGCACTGTCATTTTTTTGAAAGGAAAGAGGCATTTTAATTAAAACTTGAGGCGGCAGAGAGTTCTGCTTCCTGCCCAGAGCGCAGCCAATAATTGGTTCTGTTCCTTTTTGCTCTCTCGCCGTACACTCGCCCTAAATAGATGCAGTTGTTCAGTTTGTTGGTCTTTTTTCCGGCGTCTTTTCATTCGCTCCCCCCTCATCTCTTTTCCGCCTCTCAGAGGTGAAACCCGAGTCCACGTCTGTGTTTGGGCTGCAGACGGAGGGTCTGTAAAGATCTGGACGTATGAAAGACGGGTTTGAGTTTGAGGACCCTGAGAAACAAAGCAGCTCATTTATTACTCTCTTAATGAAAGCTGCTTCCAGCGCTCTGCCATAATGGTTTAATTTCACCTCTCGAGCCCTTGGATTAGTCAGTGAGACACAGGAACACTGGGGTGGAAGCAGATGAAGGGGCTTCTGGGTTGATTGTAGATTTTCAAATAGTCGCTCTTACAAAATTTTTCAGTCATTGAGCTATTAATATATAGTATTTCGGTGGTTGATGTTGAAAGAGTAAAGGGAAAAACAAGCTTTTACAGTACAATTGAAATCAAATTTAACCATATGCTAGTTTTGTGGTGAACAATTCATCTGTGCATGTCATTAAGAAAACAACATGGTTTGCTCTTGTAATCTTTGAAATTGAAATCTGAAAATGCACTTGTTTGTTTTCAGTTAAGTTCTCAGATTATGTCTGTCTGATGTATATTGGGTGTGGCTATCATACTTAGCCACGCCCCTTCAACTGTCAGTTTTGACAACAAACAGAAATGTCCAGGAGGATATGTCTGTTATGTTGTAATAACTCTTTTAAAACCCATTTCCTCGATCTTTCTAAATGAAATGAAAGTGAAACGGCCACTATTTTCTCAATAAATATTTTGTTTTTCTAGAAGCTGCTTCACAAATAAAAAAATGGTCGTAACTTTAAAGGGTCGCGAAACACCAAAACACATTTTTGAGCTGTTGACAGTCATATATGTGTCCCACTCTGCTATAAACACTATTAGGACATATAATTCACTAAAAAGTGAAAATTGGTTGTTTTTCCGTTATTTTGAGCAAATTCGTTCTTCCGGTTTGAAACAAATTTTTGAAGCTGCGTCACGATCATGAGATACTTGCGTGTAATCCAGCATGGAGAGTGGCTGTCTGTACCTGCGAGTACATTGTGACGTCTCTGAGTGTGCGGCATTAATTCATGAGAAAGCACACTCTATTGTGTATGCAGTGCAACTTCATTAATATGCATAATAGCTTCGAAGACTGTTTTACCAGTGTTCAGACGACAGAGAGACGCTACGTTGTGTTGCCAAAACAAGTGAAAGAACAAGAATTTGGAGACATGGGTTGTCAGTGTTGCGTTTATTATTGTGCTGCAATGAAGGTTTTGTTTTCATTTTCCCGCTATGAGTGCGCAGCTGGACTCTTGTGTGGATTACAGTGCACGCGACATGCGACAGAAATTCGTTTCTAAGGAACATTTTTACCCGAGAGCTTTTCGCATCTGGAAATGGTGAAATCCGGATTTGCCACTCGTCTCCTTTAAAAAAAGACACTGCCCCAGTTTGATTGTCCTGTGTCTACAGATTTGGGAAGTGTGTGTGAGAGCAGTGCCCTTTGTTTGTTTATTCAGATGGCAAAGTTAGTTCGTATCGTCAGCAGTGCTCTTTCAGTTTTTAAAGACATACCATAGCCAAAATGATTTAGTTACTGAGTTTACAGTATGTTAATATCACTGCAATATTATAGTACAATATTATAGACTGAAAGATCCGCTGTAAATGCTGCTCTCCGAGTGTAAACATGTAAACACAATCAATCTATTACTGTCGTGTAGGATTTTCACTGCATTTTGTGACAGGATAGTCTAGACACACATGGCTTTCTAACGCTACCTACCGAGTGCATCTAAGTTGCAGAGAAATGCGGAGGATTTTTTTCTCCCATACGTCGTGCGGTATCAAACATTACATTAAAACTCCACTCTCCAGCAGTTTCTCTCGTTTGTCACGGGGGACATGCAGGAAATGTTCCTGAATAAAAAGTGAAAGTGCCAAACTGCAGTTAAATTCGCCAAATTAATAATTTGGCAAATAATTTGATTACTGATGTCCATGTAAACACAGTCACTGTCTTTCTCCCCTGCGTCTGCGTGTTGGTTTTGCCTGTGAAACTCAGCGCGTGCATAAATGGAAACTCCCGTCTTTGCAAATCCTTCCCTCTTTCCCTCCCCCGACACTCCCACACTCCCAGAGCTGGACACGCCCACTTTCCTGACTTTTTCCAAACTAGAGGTGTGAAAACACCCTGCTGAGACAGGGGGGTTTCGTGGCCCTTTAAGTCAAAGTATTACTAATAATATGTGGTTTAAGTTAGTCGATGGTGATAATAATGATTTCAGAACAGTTCATGTGGATTGCATAGTTCAAGGATAACTTATAATAATATTTTCAGTCCTCCATTTTATGTTAGATTTCATTTTCATAAATTTGCGTTTAGTTATATCTCCAGCTTGCAACATTTTCTGTTCTGTTTTTTTTTTATTATGTTTCACTTTTGTAAACTCATTTACAGTCATCACAGCTTGCGGCATAATTTGCCTGTTCTTTTTTATAATGTAGTTCATTTTTGTGAAACAACAGACATTAACAGACATTGTTAATTAACAGACATTGTTTCCATTTTTTGTGATTCACAAGTGTTTTCCATTTATTTATGGTTGTGAATTGCATTATGGGATGTTGACTTCTGCTGTGTCGACTTTTTGATGTTCTCTTCAGTTTAACAAAGTGACTTTTATTGACATTTTAGTCATTTGAAATAATATAATATATAGAGAAATAAGTCTGTAAAATAAATGTACTGGCAGCTTATTACAAGGTTTTTGTAGCGTAACATACAACACCAACCCAGACAATATATCACTTTAAACTATTAAAAAAAATATATTTTTCAGCTTTTTATGGTTGAACGTTGTTGGAAGAAAGCTCAAGGTCCCATAATGGAAAAGCATAAATAAACAGGTAAAAATAATAATGAAAACATGAATCACAAAATACAAAAAACTGTTTATTTATGGATATTTTAAAGTGAACTTAGCTTGAAAATAATAAAAAATAATGTTGCATGCTATTTATG